>ML095844.1:2358-83471 GCA_003697995.1 Taxidea taxus jeffersonii
GGGATGTATTATGTTGGATTGAATAATTATACTAAGGCAGATAAAGAAGGCCTTAAAAATAGTTGATTATTTAATTTTTGAAGTAGTAGTTTCTGTTAGCTCTAATTTTCTGAAAACTAAGGTATGAAAATTTCAGCATTTGTAGAAACAAGCAGAATGGGGTTTCGGTAAAAATGACTCTAAAAAGGAAAATGAAGTTGTTAATAATCCTAACATAGGCTTCTCAAGTATAAATTTGGACCTAAAAGAATAATCTTTTTACACCTCAAGAGAATGCTTTTCTCAACCAGGCATTTTTCTCTGGTCTTTGAAATCCGTTGACAAAACTTGTGCTCAGCTTCATTCAAATGGATATCATTTGTCTTTGTTTTGGTGAGGAGTTATTTCTTCCTGGAGCTCTTGAGAGAGTATTTTATAACTGCATAGATGCTCTCCAGGCTTTAGTGAGGGAAAATTTGAAATAGGAAAACATCATGCTGTTCCATAGTGTGGTATCTAACTTCATGAATGTAAAACGGGCATAATAAAATATGGTCTGCATAGATGAGGCCTTTGAAAGAAGTTTCCTAGTAGAGGGGAAAAAAAAACCTTCTGGCCATGTGTTTTCTTTTTAATTCTTATTTTAATGTATATAGCATGTTAATCCGGTGGGGTTTAATTTTGCCTCAAATTAGCGGAAATATCACATGAAAGAAAATATTTGTTTTTAATTTGGAATTTTAGTTTGGACAGGATATGAGGGTCATCTATGCCATCTCTGTTCTCTAGAATTAAATGAACACTCAGTGCAAATGATTCTTTAGTGGCCATTCTTGTTCACTTATATAATCGTTTGTTATTGGCCTAGGTCATGTTATTTTTAAGAAAGAGAAGGAGATATATTAACTTTCTCCTTCTTTGTGAGTACTGTAGAAAACTTAAATATTTTCTTGGCTCTTACGCCTCAAAAATGTATTTGGAATATTTCAGCTACTAAGGAAACACAACTGCTTGAAAAAGAAAGAAAGTCCCGGATCCAATACGAAAAACAGATGGAGGAGAAGCAACGAAAACTGAGAGAACAAAAAGAAAAGGATGAGCAGCGGAGAATATCTGCAGAAGAAAAAAGGAAACAAAAATTACAGGAAGAAAGGGTATAGTACATGTATCCTAGCCTGTTCATCAGATCCCGCGTGGTGTTGCCTGGCACTGGAATACCTTTTTCTTAGCCTTTCAGTGCCTTTCCTGCCCCCTCTCCCACCAAGGGATCCAGTCCCAGTTCTCTCTGCTTCCCTTCAGCGGCAGAGCCTCTTGTTCCTGTGCTCTCAGATCCCTGAGTTTCGACCTGCTGTCAGAGGTAAAGCGGGGCCTTGCAGGCCTGGGAAGGGAGCCCTTCCACGCCCTGGGATGCGGCTCCCTGATGTCTCTGAGCTCTGTGCCAGTGGTCTCATGCTCACAGACCCATCAGGAGGCCACGATTTTGCTTCTCGCAGCTGCGTCTCTGACTTGAGCGCAGGCCAGTCAGATGACAGCGCTCGCTCTCCCATCTGGTGTCCACTGCCTTTCTGCCCTGTGTGCTCTTCCTCCCTGCTGTGCTGGGGCCCTGCCTCTCTCCCTTCCCAGACTCTTTTGGTGTCTGGCACTCTTGGTATGAGTCACTGCCGTCGTGATGCCCTCTCTTTCCCTTTCTGTCCCTCTTCAGTCAGTTTGTCTTTTAGTGTCCGGACTTGGGCATCTGGCTACCTATCTCCTTCTGTCTGACGCTCTCTGGCACCAGGGTTTTCTCCTATAGGTCATTCTAATACTTTACTCTGAGGATCCTTGACTCCTTGTGAATCTGCCATGCTCTCTAGGATCCTGTTCTCTTTTTTGCTGTCATTCTCTCATTTGCTTTATTCCAGTGATTCTCAAGTGTCCGTGACTAAGTCTTTAGCCCCTGCCCCGTCTGTGGATCGTCCTTATTCTGGGACTGTTCCCATGCCATTTCTTTTTTTTAATTTTTATTTTTAAAAGATTTTATTTATTTATTTGACAGAGATCACGAGTAGGCAGAGAGAGAGGAGGAAGCAGGCTCCCCGCGGAGCAGAGAACCGGATGTGGGGCTCGATCCCAGGACCCTGGGATCACGATCTGAGCCGAAAGCAGAGGCTTTAACCCACTGAGCCACCCAGGCGCCCCTCCCATGCCATTTCTTCCCCACCCGTGGTCCACTACCACTTCTCTGTCTTTCTGTACCTTTTTCTGTGGTAGTTTATGCTGTTTTTTTTTTTCATATTCCAGTATTTGATGAACTCTCATTCAGAATTTCTATCACTAGCCATCTTCCTCTGTGAAAGAGCTCCTTAATTTACTTCTGTAGTGAAGAGAATGAAGGCCAGAGATAGAGAGATTTGAACTAAGAGACTGAAAGTAAGGGGCGCCTGGGTGGCTCAGTGGGTTAAAGCCTCTGCCTTCGGCTCAGGTCATGATCTCAGGGTCCTGGGATCGAGTCCCACATCAGGCTCTCTGCTCAGCAGGGAGCCTGCTTCCTCCTCTCTCTCTGCCTGCCTCTCTGCCTACTTGTGATCTCTGTCTCTCAAATAAATAAATAAAATCTTTAAAAAAAGAGAGACTGAAAGTAAAACAGAACATTGCAGACTGGAGAGAGACTCCCAGGGACCGAGAGAAAAAAAGACAGAGAGAAAGGGGAACCTGAGAGAGATCCCAGAGAAAATGTAACACAATGGCACTGCAGGGGGGTAGGAAGCCAGAGATGTGGTGGGAGAAAAGGGGCAAAAGAGAATCAGCTTCACAGAACTAATGTGATGGAGGAGGTGGTCCCTGATGGCAGGAAGGGTTGGTGGGACACTGTGAACAGCCTGCACATAGAGAGAATGATTCTTTAGAGCAGGGGTGATGCAGAGGAGGGGGGAGTGTGAACAGGAGACCTGTAGGAACCACAGATGCTAGAGGAACTTGAGAGCACGGAGGGCCAGTGCATTTGGAAGCAGGAGGATAGGGTTTTTACAAATTAGAAATGTTTCAATAACACAAGACGAATCACTGTTTCCAGCCTTTATTGTACCCTTTCTGGGTTTTTACTAATTTGAGCAACTTACTTTCTGTTAAAAAATATAATTGTAAAATATTGTCATTAGATACATTTTAAGAATTGCAGTAGCTTTTCTCCTCAGAGGATATGGACGACTCTCCCATTTTTCTAGGGTGTTTATCTTTTCCTTCAGAAGTGTTGGGGGCCATTGTAAGGATGATGTTGCTATGAAATGGTCTTCATTCTCAGGGAAGAATAGAAAGCCTCCTGGCCCTGCAGTTGATTTGCTTACCTGAGTATAGTCCGTAGTTTGTTATAGCACAAGGACGTGAAATACCAGAAAGGAGAACCATGCGTGCTGCTCATTTCTGGCGGGGAGGTTCTTTGGCCACAGTGTGGTGTTCAGTTGGATAGCTGTTACCCAGAGCCCTTGCAGTTAAAGGTGAGGTCAGGGGGCACCGGCTCAGTCAGAAGAGTATGTACTCTTAATCTTCTGAGTTGGAGCCCCATGTTGAGTGCAGAGATGACTTAAGTAAAGAAGACTTTAAAAAAATAAAGCTGAGGTCAAGACAAACACATCGATTATCTCTCTTTTAAACTTTATTACTACTAGAATTTACGATGTTACAAACATGGGTATTGTAGATGATTCTGGCATAGATTTCACTTATATGTACGTTGATTTTTTTTTTCCTGCCTGATTCTGCAAAGAATTTAAGGTGTATTTTATTTTTTAAAGATTTTATTTATTTATTTATTTAGAGAGTGGGCAGGGGGAGGGGCGGAGAAAGAGAGAGAAAGAATTCCAAACAGATTCCCATGCGCAGAGCCCAGTGTGGGGTCCTGAGATCATGACCTGAGCCAAAATCAAGAGTTGGACTGGACGCTTAACTGACTGCACCATCAAGACCCCTAGGTGTATTTAAATAAACAAAGACACATACCACAGGGGGACCTGGGTGGCTCTGTTGATTAAGCATTTGCCTTTGGCTCTGGTCGTGATCCCAGGGCCCTGGGATCCAGGCTCATGTCAGGCTCCCTGCTTCTCCTTCTTCCTCTGCCTGCTGCTCCCCTTTCAGATTAATTAATGAATTTCCTAATGATATAAGCAGAGGTAAGCACAGTTTGTTCCTCAGTTCATATCCATAAGATTCAAGCCTGTTATTCAGGAGCAGCATTGCCATTGATTGATACCAGAAATATGGTCTTCAATGGTTAATTTTTTTGTTTATATTTTTTGGTTTTGGTCTTCATTTTAACTATTACCTACCTTATACCCCCCCAAATTTTGCTTGATATAAAAATTTGGTAATGGGTTGGTGTTCTAACCCACAGATCTAAATTATACTATCCAATATAATAAATATGTGAAAATTTGTTGGCATTTATTTTAAATAGGAGAGATTCAAGGCTGTTCTCTGCCGGACATTAGAACGGAGCAACCGTGTTGATCATCGTCAAAAAAGATGGTCATGGGAAGGCTCTATAGCTGTGAACCCAGAAACCAAAACCGGTAATTAAGTTATTCATGTTCATATTTAGATATTGGCTGTTGGTACAAGGTTGTATTTATAGTAGGGTTTTGAGCTTTGTGTTTTAAGTGAAAATGCTGCCATGTACTCTTTGGTGTGCCCAGTAAGTTTATGTTTAAATTTGTATCCTGTAAGATTGCAAAAGAAATTTTAATATTTTATCCAGTATATCCAAAATCTTACCATTTAAATTTGTAATCTCTGTAAAAATGATTAAATTTTATATAGCTTTTTCCAGTGCATATTTTAAAAATAAATTCTGTCCCATTTACTATTGCAGCTACTATAAATTTTCCTATAAAGGGACAGAGCTCTACAGTTTCATAAAACTTAAATTTATATCGCTTGTAAGGAATGACAGTAAACATTGTGCACCTAGTTAGTGCACATAGTCTATAGAACTACATCATGAACTTAGTTTCAGCTAGTGATGCTTTAAGTATGAGTACAGTAAATATATCTTTCCTTAGTCAGTAAACGTTCTATATCGAATATCTTTCCTCAGCCAGTAAACGTTCTGTATCGACTGAGAAACTTGAACAAGAGACATCTGGTTTACAGAAACAAATGTCTGTGTCATCTGCAGGTCTTCAAAGTTCTGTTGCCAAGAGTAAGTAGTTATTTCATGTATTCTGCTGAATTTTTAAACCAATGAAGTAAATTCTTTTTAATGTCTTTTCATAGTACCACTTATCCTTTAGATTGTAGAACATTTAGATTTATTTCAGAAGAGCACCACCTGGTTTCATTGTTGGTGGAGGTGATCATTACTGTTCCGTATTTTCAGCAGTGTTAGTCCTTGTTTCATGATTCATTACTGTTTTGTATTTTCATCGGTGTTAATCCTTGTTTCATAATTCATTACTGTTTTGTATTTTCATCAGTGTTAGTCCTTGTTTCATAATTCGCATATGCATCATCAGAGGCGCTTGTTGAGTTCAGGAAGCCCAAACTGAAACATATTTTATTGCCATTGCCTGGCACAGTAACTTGGTGTAAAACAGATTCATATTCTACCTAATCAGTAAATGAGATCCTTTTTCCTAGACAGTAGCTAGACTGGTCATTCAATTTCCGTTAAGTTTCATGAATATCACCTCATTTAAGGAAAACGTTAGCATATATACCGCAGTGGACAGGTTGATCTGCTTCACATATGTCGTACTTGTTACTCATGACAACCTTGTAAAGGTGACAGGCAAGTGTAATTACCTTCCTGGCTTTATAGTAAAGACCCCAAGAAATTCAGTACTCTTCACACTGTCATGCTTGTTTTTGGCTTATATTTTGGTCATTTGATAGATCATGATGTTGAAATTGTACATTTCAATAATCCTGTGTTTTCCTCCAAAGCAAATAATACGGTACTCATGTTTAATGAGCAAAGCATTGCTAACCTCCGCTTTACAACTCTTCATAGTGCTAACGTGGTGTTCTTTAAACAAAAAAGAAATGATCTACTGTGACTACCTCAATACCTGAGGTATTTAACCCAGTGAGCCACCCAGGTGCCCCAACCTCAATACCTTTTGCTTCTAGTGTTTGCCCTTTTAATTAGTGTTCCTTTAAAAAAAAAAATCCTTCACCTGGGGCGCCTGGGTGGCTCAGTCATTAAGTGTCTGCCTTCAGCTGGGGGTCCTGATCCCAGCATCCTGGGGTCGAGCCCCATATCAGGGCTCCCTGCTTAGTGGGGAGCCTGCTTCTCCCTGTCCAGCTCCCCTGTGCTTATGTTCCCTCTCTCACTATTTCTCTGTGTAATAAATAAATACAATCTTAAAAAAAAATCCTTCATCTGACTATCAGTGACCATTTCTGGCTTGTTGTGCATGGTGTTTCCCACTGATAATTGAAATGGATTAAAGCAAACCATACCCATCAATCAATTTTAAAAAGTCCTTTCTGGAGGCAAAAACAGAAGTGATCTTGGCAGGAAGAAGACACAGCAAGCATATTCTACATCATTCCCACTTCGGTGCCTTATGAATTGAAGGAAAAAAGGCATAATTATGGTTTCAATTTAAAAATCTTTTTTAAAAACATTTTCTTTATTTGAGAGCAAGTGAGAGAGTGATAGAGCACAAGCGGTGGGTGGGGCAAAGGAAGAGGGAGATACAGATTCCCCGCTGAGCAGGGAACCCCTGATCTGGGGTTATCACATTTTTTCTTTTAATGATCTTTTCTTTTAATGATCTAACAAAAGTTAGATCCCTTGATCTAACTTGATCTAACCCTTGATCTAACCCTTGATAAGCTTTCCCAGAGCACTTATGTGTAGCCTGGGTTCATTTGTAGATTAATGTGGGAAGATTTTTTTTTCTAGCACTTTCCTTGTCATCTAATGAAATTAATTTATTATTCACTATTTTAATCCTTTAGAAAAACTAGCATTCATTTCAATGTTGTATTTATATACTTTCATTTATACACACAAACACAGACATTGATTTTGATATATCTTACTTGTTTAACTAGCATTTACTCTGTTTCAGAAACTATCTAATTGCTTTGAGGAGTTAGCAAATATTTCTTCCACAGACATGTATGACATTTTTAGTATAATGAGCAAATACTAGTATGCTTTCATTCATAGGCCTCATGCTATTAAAAGAGATTTGTAAAGAGGAGGAACAGGCGATGCCTTTTAGGATAATTAGTTAAATTGCACTGAAAGAGCAATTCCAAGTAACCTTTTAAATGATTTATTTAAATTTTTAAAAGATTTTATTTATTTGACAGAGAAACAGCAAGAGAGGGAACATAAGCAGGGGGAGTGGGAGAGGGAGAAGCAGGCTTCCTGCTGAGCAAGGAGCCTGATGCAGGGCTCCATCCCAGGACCCTGTGATTGTGACCTGAGCTGAAGGCAGACGCTTAACGACTGAGCCACCCAGGCGCCCCTAAATGATTTTTTTACTAGTTTTTTTAAAGATTTTATTTATTTATTTGACAGAGAGAGATCACAAGTAGGCAGAGAGGCAGGCAGAGAGAGAGAAGAGGAAGCAGGCTCCCCGCTGAGCAGAGAGCCGGATATAGGGCTCCATCCCAGGACCCTGAGATCATGACCTGTACTAAAGGCAGAGGCCTAACCCACTGAGCCACCCAGGCGCCCCTTTTACTAGTTTTTAATATGAGAAGGTATGATGGAAGATACTTTGTGAAATAGCTTACAGGTATAGTATTACTGCACACTCTGAAACAATGAATGTTGTCATTAATGATGTCAGGGAAAATAAAGTCCGTGTTGGTGGTGGCTTACCTTTGTAAAATCTCTTCAAATTGAAATGAAACCTGTTTGATCCAGAGAGATGAATATTTCACACTCAAATGAAGTTCATAATCTAACAACCTGTAATATTTTAAGTATAGCCCTCTTTTAGAGCTTGGCTGATTGAAATTGTCTATTTTTCTTCTCATTGCCGACTCATAATAACTGTTCACACTATCTTGTCTTTTCTTGCAGTATGAAAATAAAGGATGTGTGATTTAATCACTTGATTGAATTGATTATGCCTCTGGTTCATGCTGTTCAATTACATTATCAATTCAGGAATTTTCAGATGATGCTATGTTGTCAATATCTACAGGTCCCCAGTTTAATTTATAGGTTCCCAAAAGAGAAGTTATTCTTTAAACAGATATTCTTCAGTATCCTGAGCCAGAATATTTCAAGTGAAGTGGAAAAGTGTCTACACAAACCATGTTTTTCATTAGGTTGCTAAAATTGTGACATCTGTGCCAAAGGCTAATGATCATTTTTGTTTAAAAAAATAACCATTATAACTAAAGTATACATTACTTTTGTAATAGATGTCATGGATTGTTTCCAGAATTAAAGGTTGTATAGTCCATGGGATGCCTGGGTGGCTCAGTTGGTTAAGCGGCTGCCTTCGGCTCAGGTCATGATCCCAGCGTCCTGGGATCAAGTCCCACATGGGGCTCCTTGCTCGGCAGGGAGCCTGCTTCTCCCTCTGCCTCTGCCTACCACTCTGTCTGCCTGTGCTCGCTCTCTCTCTGTCTCTCTCTCTGACAAAAAAAAAAAAAAAAAGGTTGTATAGTCCCAATTTGGGAATGTTGATCTTGTTAGGTAGTATTAAACATTATTTCTTAATTTTTAACTATTTTTTTCCTAATTAATTTTGTTGTCCAGATCACTTATAGAGCAAATGAGCTTTAAGTTTGGGGATATAGAATCTCTGCATAAGATTGGAAATTAAAATTTTTATTAGCAAAAGTAGAGAAGATAAAAAATGTGTGAAGAGTGACTCACTTCTTAAATAATTTAAAAAAATAATATTCCTTTGCCTTTGATCTCCAGAAAAAATAGAAAAGAAGAGAAGCTCATCCTTGACTAGAAGATCTAACAAACTGCAGACACCTGCGGAAACTGTACAAGTAGAAGAAAAACCAACTGGTTAGTTATTTCTAAGTACCAGTCTTAAATAGTGGTTTAAAAGAGATCTTTTGTGGTATCTGTGTGGCTCAGTCAGTTGAGCTCCAACTCCTGATTTCTGCTCAGGCCATGATCCTGAGTTGGGCTCCAAGCTAAACTTGGAACCTGCTTAAGGTCATCTTTCCCTGCACTTCCCTATCCCTGTGCTTCTTTGTCTTTCTCCCAAAAAAAGATCTGTGTCAACATTTGCTTGCTTGAGAAGTTGTTCCTAAAATTCGAAGCCAGAATATCCCTTCTGTAACTGAAAAATGTCCTTTGATGTCATACTTATTTGGCTGAAGCCAAGAGTCTTTATTTTTTTTCAAGATTTTATTTATTGATTTGACAGAAATCACAAGTGGGCAGAGAGGCGGGCAGAGACAGAGAGAGGGGGAAGCAGGCTCCCCGCCAAGCAGAGAGCCTGATGCGGGACTCAATTCCAGGACCCTGAGATCATGATCTGAGCCAGAGGCAGATGCTTAACCAACTGAGCCATCCAGGCACCCCTGAAGTACTTCTTTATTTAAAGTAGTTTTTTTCTAATACCCCTCCCCAACTTTTCTCTGTCAAACATGACTATTGCTTTTTGTTTTTACCACACCACTTACAGAATACTCTCCAGTTTGTTGATTCAGGTCAAATCCTGTTATAACAACAAATGCCATTGTCACAGGGATCTTTAGAAACATAAAAACTTGGAGCAGGGTATTTATAAGATGCACTTTTTTTTTAAAGATTTTTTTTTTAATTTTATTTATTAGAGAGAGAGAGAACACAGGCAGACAGAGAGGCAGGCAGAGGCAGAGGGAGAAGCAGGCTCCCTGCCGAGCAAGGAGCCCGATGTGGGACTCGATCCCAGGACGCTGGGATCATGACCTGAGCCGAAGGCAGCCGCTTAACCAACTGAGCCACCCAGGCGTCCCTAAGATGCACTTTTTAAAAAAGATTTTATTTATCTATTTGACAGATAGATCACAAGTAGGCAGAGAGGCAGGCAGAGAGAGGAAGGGAAGCAGGCTCCCTGCTGAGCAGAGAGCCCGACGAGGGGCTCCATCCTAGGACCCTGGGATCATGACCTGAGCCGAAGGCAGAGGCTTTAACCAACACTGAGCCACCCAGGCGCCCTACAAGATGCACTTTTAACAAAAGAATTCAGTCAGTCCCTTGGAGCTTTTGGTAATGAACTTGACCATTATGACTGCCAGTGGCATATATCCGTAGAAATCCATGTCAAAGTTGTTTTGCCACATAAAACTTCATGAATTCCTGTAGAGATGATACATTGGGATAGGGCTTTGTTAGATATGTTACCTGGATTTCTTCACTGGGGTTATTGTGTATGCTGGGGCCTTTGACCCTTAATTCAGGTGCTCTCTTCCCTAGCAAGGCAGTCGGATCCAGTGGTGATGTTCAGTCCCATTATTTATATATATATATATATGTGTGTGTGTGTGTGTATTTATATATATTGCTCTCATTTCTTCTACGTTTAGGTTGGGAAAGTTCTCATGTGCAGTTCATATGCTTTGCATTTATTTGTGAGACTTCAACTTGAATTCTTTTTGTTTGTTCTCATTTAGCTCGTCAGCCATATACCAGTCTTCGGGAGAATAATTTAATCACTCGCCTGCTTGTCCCTACAAAAGCATCAATAGCCAGGAGCAAAAGTGCTGCTTCCTTGTCAGTTCCTGGCAAAGATACTCCAGGTAACAGGCTTAGGGCAGAAAGCCTGAAAGTGTTAGTATTTGTACTTACAAAGCAGGTCATATCATTTAATTTGTTGCAGTAAGGCATAAAAATAATTTGAATCAGTAGTTTCCAGATGACTGATGTTTACATTGCATATTTGTTTTATGCCTTCTAGCATGGTAGGTGAGTGATAGTTGATTGATAGGATGAAATAAGGTAGTTGTGGTGGTTGTTAAATTTTTAAGTGATTTTTTGAAAGATTTTTTTAAAGATTTTATTAATTTGAGAGGGAGCACAAGTAAGGGGAGTGGCAGAGGAAGAGGGAAAAGCAGGCTCCCTGCAGGGAGCCTGTCATGGGGCTAGATCCCAGGACCCTGGGATTCATCACCTGAGCCAAAACCAAGAGTTGGACGCTCAACTCACTGAGCCACCCAGGCGTCCCAGCCCTAAATGTTTAAAGGTCTATGGGTTTCTTGACATGCTTCAATGTACCACCATATTGTAAAAAGTGCTAGATGTTAAGAGTATCTTACTACTCCTACTCCTCCACTCTCTTTTTCCCCCTAAAATGTGGAAGAATGACTTGGAGCTGCTCTTCAGCTTTTTATTAATAGTAAAATAAAACCCATTTTCAGGCTTATGTGGAATTTCTCATGTAGAGATCACATAGAGTGTTAGAAATGCCTGTGGGTAGTAAGAAGTCTTCAGTAGTGGAGAGCTCAAATGCACTATTCCCATTATTCTTTCATTTTTCCTCCACTTTTTTTCTTTCCAGAATCTATCCCACCACTTTTATTCTTTTATTTTTTTCTGTTAATATTCATATAATTAGTAAAATAATTACAGTGCTATCATAGACTTTCTGGTAGTGCAGCTTTACTTCTTTTGGTTCAGATTCCTAACTTTGTTTTTGCCCTATTATATGTATGTCAAATTATTTTCTGCCAGTCTTCCTGTAAGATAGTTCTTGTATTATGTTCTGCCAGTCTCCTGTAAGATAGTTCTTGTATTAATTTTCATTCTTGTTAAATAATCTGTTACTTCCATCAAAAATATAGTACTTATCTTAAATTTCTTTAGCTATATTTAATATATTCTTTGTAGCACAAACTGTCAGTGTTAAATAATGTGACTGTTTAGATACATACAGATCTGTAAATAAAATGCTTTTTCCACCAAAAGTGGGGGACTAAAAGAAAACATTAAAGTCAGTCATATTGTTTATCATGAGTAGTCAGTCTTTGGTAATTTCTTCTATTTTGATTGCTTGATGAGATCATGTAAAAGTTTACCACCCAGTTAGAGAAGAGATGACAAGTCTTAAAGCTACCACCAAATACTTTTTAAACAAATATTTACTTTTCTTTATTATACAAGCAATAAATATTTAGTGTAGAAAAATTTTTTTTTAAAGACTTTATTTATTTGTCAGAGAGAGTGAGCACAGGCAGACAGAGAGGCAGGCAGAGGCAGAGAGAGAAGCAGGCTCCCTGCTGAGCAAGGAGCCCGATGCGGGGCTCGATCCCAGGACACTGGGATCATGACCTGAGCTGAAGGCAGTGGCTTTAACCCACTGAGCCACCCAGGCGCCCCTTCACTACACCTCTTAATGGTGGCGCTTCTGAAGTAACCAACTTCGAGATGTTTCTGTCCCGTGTGTGGGTTCCATTTCACTAGACACTTCCATGTTGCGGGGTAATCCCTGCAATTTACTAATGAACACATAGTCTCCCTCTTTTCTCTTCCTGTTCTTGTACTGTTAATGTGGTGCGTTTCTGTCTTGTCTGGTTTTTGTGTATAGGCAGTCTCATCCTGTCTCTCATCCTGTCCTCATTCACCCACAGGTGCCCACAGTACCTTAATCCAGTATATAAACATGCCCTTGCGTAGCCACAGCAGTGACGAACTGAAGAATACCACGGCGCTTCGCAAGGCGGCGGCGGCAGGGCCTCCCCAGGAGAAGGTGGAAGTGCTCCCTGAGGTGAGCGTGGAGGCGGCCCCTCACCTGAAGGTGGAAGCGGCCCCCAAGGCGAGCGTGGAAGCGGCCCCCGAGGCGAGCGTGGAAGCGGCCCCCGAGGCGAGTGTGGAAGCGGCCCCCGAGGGGGACGTGGAAGCGGCCCCCGAGGCGAGCGTGGAAGCGGCCCCCGAAGAGAATGCAGAAGCCACCCCCAAGGTGAGCGTGGAAGGGCCCCCTGAAGGGAGCGTGGAAGCATCATGTGAAGCGGGTGTGGAAGCACTCCCTGAGAGCATGGAAACATCACCGGAAGTGAGTGTGGACGTGTCCCCCGAGGCGAGCGTGGACCCGTCGTCCCCCGAGGCGAGCGTGGACCCGTCGTCCCTGGAGGTGAGCGTGGATCCGTCCCCCGAAGTGAGCCTAGACTCGTCTCCTGAGGTGAGCATGGATGCATCCCCTGATGTGAGCATGGAAGCGTCGTCTGAGGCCAGTGTGGAAGCATCTCCCAAGGCTAGTGTGGAAGCGTCTCCCGAGGCTAGTGTGGAAGCGTCTCCCGAGGCTAGTGTGGGAGTGTCGCCTGAGGCCAGTGTGAAAACATCGCCTGAGGCTAGTGTGAAAGCTCTCCCCAAAGAGAGTGTGGAAGTGTCCTCCAAGGCATCCCCCGAGGTGGGCGTGGAAGCATCTTCCAAGGTGAAAGTGAAAGACTCTCCACAGGTTTGTCAAGTGCTTTTTATTGACAAAGTTTCTATTAAGATCTATATTTAGGTGTGTAGGTTATGATAGGTCAGGTTTCACAACATAAACAACTTTTTTTTTTTAAGATTTATTCATTTGACAGAGAGGCAGGCAGAGAAAGAGGGGGAAGCAGGCTCCCTGCTGAGCAGAGAGCCCGATGCGGTGCTCGATCCCAGGACCCCGAGATCATGACCTGAGCCGAAGGCAGAGGCTTAACCCACTGAGCCACCCAGGCGCCCCCATAAGCAGCTTCTTAATATTTATAGCATTCTGTAAAAACTTAGTAAAACAGGATAATTCACTTTGATTTAAAATTCTCTGATATTTGTTGTACAGTTTCCCCTCAAAGCTGGAATATTAGTTCATTTTTGGTAGCAGGGAGTAACTGTTATATGAACTATTTCTAAACTCTGAAGAGACATTTTTTGAGAAATACAGCAACCTTTTAATCAGGATTTAGGAATAGAATTAAGTTTTGAAGTGAAAGATGTTTTAAGGTAATTATCTCTGTGACCTTGAATTTTTTTTTTTTAAGGATTTTATTTATTTATTTGACAGACAGAGATCACAAGTAGGCAGAGAGGCAGGCAGAGAGAGGAAGGGAAGCAGGCTCCCCGCTGAGCAGAGAGCCCAATGCGGGGCTTGATCCCAGGACCCTAGGATCACGACCTGAGCCGAAGGCAGAGGCTTTAACCCACTGTGCCACCCAGGCGCCCCTGTGACCTTGAATTTTGTAATCTGAATTGTTATGCTTGAAAAGAAAATGGGGAGTTTAAGGAGCTATAATTGTGCTATTATATTCATGGTATTTTTGTCTAAAACATAGCCAGGTGCAGTAAGGTAAATGCTAATTTATAAATCTGATCATATGCTCTGTTCAGAAATCAGAAATGGATAAACAGACTTCAAACCCTGCTACCAAGAAGCGCCCATCATCACATATACCGTGTTATAAATGGCCATCATCTCCTGCAAGTGGGTGGCGTCCACCTTCTCCCATCAGTATTAAGTAAGTTTATTTGCAACTGTTCCTGAAACGTATTTTACCAGGATAAATTTCACATCAGTGTTTCATAAATGAAATAATGTGTAGTACGCATCATAATGTAAATATAAAGAGAAAAAACCTTTAAAATGGATTTACCCCATCATAAAATATTATCTCGTAATATCAAGACGTTATATTTATGAAATGACACATTATAAACTTAATTAGCACATATCTATTACAAAACCATACCAGATTTCCCCCATTAATGGTTACTTTTTCCCAGCAGGCAAATGCAAAAGAATCGCCCGTCATCGCCATCACCTGTCATGTCAAAACAGTCACAGTCTTCTCTTTCCTATAAAGTAATCCCTGTTCAGCGTAGCCTATTGGCACAAAATGCGTTGGGTAGTTTTGGGAAGAAAAGAGAAGGAATGCCTAAAGCTGCTAGCAGCGCTCAGGCTGTGAGCCCAAAGCAAATGGTCTGTGAGGGTAAGTTCCCCAAAGCAAATGGTCTGTGAGGGTAAGTTCCTTTACTAAGAAGTTTATTTTGGCAACACAGAAGATCTTAAGGTAGTTTGGGAATGGTTGCCTTTGTTTTACTCTCTATTTCTGAGAACTTTAGGGGGTGAGCCTTCTTTTGATAGAAAATTTAACCAGTCATTGGCACACTGTTTTCTTTTTTCCTTGCCAGGGCTGCTTAATCACCCCCACCCCCCTTGTTGTTTAGGAAAATCCATTTTTGGAACTGATGTTAAAAGTACTGGTTGGGGGCCACCTGGGTGGCACAGTCAAGCATCTGATTCTTGGTTTGGTTCCTGGTCGTGATCTCAGGATCCTGAGATTGAGTCCCGCGGCAGGCTCTGTGCTTGGCATGGAGTTTGCTTGGGATTCTCTCTCTTCCCCTGCCTGCCCTCCCCTCAAATAAATAAACCTTTAAAAAAAACACACAAAAAAGCACTGGTTGGATGAGCTCATTGCCCTAGGTGATCCCTGGGGTCCCCTCGAGCTCTGATAGTGGATCTTTCTGTGAATGGCCATAAGGTGTTGTCCATCCTTGGAGAGAGCTCATCTGGCCATTTGTGGCCCTGTAGGTGTCCATAAAGAGTTGACGGTCATTTCCATACATAGGCCGTGACATTTTAAATACACTAGTAAATTCTTTTTGAAGGATTTCCATGGTGATTTTTTAAAATCACAGGAATAATCTTTTCATTACAAATTATTCATTCCTGATGCCTTAAGATCCTTGTTGTCATATGTGATCTATTTAAAATAGTCATTATGTGGACTGAAATATTACAGTATGCATCTGTGTGGTCTCCTTATTTTACTGATAGTCTTGGTTTCTTTGGTTATGTAGTTTGCCACTTTATGATCAAGCAGATATAGTTTACTATTACCATGTTCATCTAAACAGTAATTAGTAAAAATTATGCACAAGTTTCAAAATGCATGCTGGATATATTTTTGTTTAGTCAGGTTATTTGTATGCTTCATAGAGACTGAGCGTAAGTTTGTCTTCCTCAGTATTTACTGTGTCTTAATCATTGTCCCCCATAGGGTCAGTTTAGTCTGATGTCTCTCAAAGCGGCTAAATTAAAGTGGGAGTACATTATTTCATTTGGAGCAAGTAGTTGTTAACAAGAGATAAACTGCTACTTAATGTTATTGGGAGTGGGGTTGGGTTTTTGAACCAAACCTGTTCTGTTGTAACCAATTACTTATAGATTGCTAGTTATTTATAAATTTTCGACCATGTGGGTATTGTTTGGGTTTTTAATGTTGTTGGTTGTCTTGCACCTCTTTATTGGACTTAAGGGTGTTAAGTTCCCTCAGCTAACTTTTACATGTTAATTTCAACTAGAGTCTAGTAATAAAAGCACACCGGGGACAATGAATGCCAAGGAGGCAACAAAAATTTTGGCAGAGAAACGGCGGCTTGCTCGCGAACAAAGACAAAGAGAAGAAAGAATACAAAAGGAAAGGGAGCAAAGGTCAGCACAAATCCACTCTTTCTGTACTCTTAGTCTTGGCCAGGGCCCAGCTTTTGAAAGTCAAGATGTACCTTCAGGTTCGATGTATTATAAATAATCAAAGAGTAACTGACTTTAGTGTGACTCAGAAATGACTCGTTGCCTTCGAAACAAATGTGGGAAGCATCTCCAGCAGAGAGGACACTGGTCTGTAGAGAGAGATGGTGTAGTCGTCTGGTAGCTGTGCATCACGTGTGAAGATGCACAAGGAGACCAGCACTTGGGTCAGGGTCCCATATCAGCAGGAACACCCAAGTGATCACGCCAGGCTGTGGCTGTTGGCATTCACTGGGGCCAGCCCCTTTCTTTGTTTTGGAAGTCTTTTGTAACTTTAGACTTTGTAAACCTGGAAAGTGTACTTCCTCGTGTTTTGCTAGGACTTTCCAGTGGCTTTTGGGATACCTCAGTGTCACCAGGCCTTGCCGAAATGCTTTCCTGTGGGCAGCAAACCTCGTGTACACTTGAGTTCATTCTAACTCCATCTCAAGGTTTCTTGACCGTCAGTCTTGAAGCTCACGTGACTTAGGGCCCTGGAATATAAATCTCTGTCCACAACCTGCACAGAATAGTTACAGCCCTGAGTTCCTTTTGCAGTAGTAAGTATTTGAAATGCAGTCACAGGCTTTCAGTACTCTTTCTGTGGGTTTAGAAAGAAAGGGATGTTGTGAATAGCAAAAACAACATGTTAACTTGAAGAACATCATTACTTCGTGTAAACAGCTCATTTAACATTTTAAAAGCCCTGAATACTGGTCATTGTGGATGGGCTTCCCTCTGGGCACCACCGGACCCTCCTTTAAATTATCATGTGTGAGATTGGGTGGGAACAAGTGTATAA
This sequence comes from Taxidea taxus jeffersonii, assembly GCA_003697995.1. Lineage (NCBI taxonomy): Eukaryota > Metazoa > Chordata > Mammalia > Carnivora > Mustelidae > Taxidea > Taxidea taxus. The sequence continues at coordinate 19,567 of ML095844.1, forward strand.
TGAGACCTTTTGGAGGGTCCCGTGTGTTTAACACAGTTAAGGATTGCCATTCTTTTCTCTCCTTTTAAAATGTAGCCTTCTATTTGATAAAAGTCTTTTTCTACTACCAGGAGCTAGTTTCCCCCATTTAAAAATGGTAAAATTGGGGTGCCTCGGTGGTTCAGTCGGTTGAGTGTCTGACTCCTGGTTTCAACTCAAGTCAGATCTCAACCTCGCATTGGGCTCTGTGCTGAGTGTGGATGGAGCCTGCTTGGGATTTTCTCTCTCCCTCTCCCTCTGTCCCACCCCCCAACTCATGCGTGCATGTATGCAGCTTCTCTAGAATAGACTGGCTGCCTCAGTTGGGGGACCATGTGACTCTTGATCTCGGGGTCGGGAATTTGAGTCCCATGTTGGACGTAGAGATGACTTAAAAAAAATGCATGTATTACTGTGAGCTATATATAGTAGAGACTGAGACAAATACCAAGAGTTGTTTGAATGTGCTGTGTTATTAGCAAACCGAAGGACGTAGCAGAGAAAGCAGTGGAAGGCCAACAAGAAGAATTCTCAAAACTGGAAGGTGGGCAACAACAGAAGGAAATGAAGAAAGGATCTCCAGATCCAGAAGACCAGAAAGTACAACTACAGGTTTGCTGGCTCTCCGCTTTATCAGGGGTTGAGGATCAGATTCTAAAATTGATTTAAAACCCAAGGCAAAAATCTGTCTCCCCCAGAAAGATGATGAACAGATGCAGCCTTGTGTGGCTGCGTTTTTCCATTATTATCTAGCTGCTACCCAGGGCCGCTACAAGTCATTCCCAGCCACCCTTGGCAAAATCCTAGAGTATCTTCCAAGTGAAACAGAAGCAGAAAGCTGATTATTAGTTTTTTATTTTGTCTTCATAAACACCATTGCAGCTTGGTTTCAGGAAGTCCCATTGCTTGCCCAGATTAAACGTCCTATGTGAGTTTTCCCCGTCCTGCACTCTGTGGCACTTACAACTGCACTCTACATACCCCCCAACAGAGATGATAAAAATTATGAGTGCCTCCAAAAGTTCAAAGTCCTCCAGTTCCCCAGTAAGAATGTCTCACCTATGCAAATTCAAATCCTCTGGTGAATAAATGCACAAACTGAGCTCAGACTGTACACTCACTTTGAATTGCTAACACAGCCTACTTAATATTCTGGTTTTAGTGTATCACTTAATAGAATCAGTTGTGTGTCGCATAAGCGGTTGTGTGCATTTGCATTCCCCCGGAAGCTGTCTTTAAGGATCCTGTCTTTAAGGATCCTCTCCATGCTTTCGAAAGGTGTAAGACTTTTGGCTCCTGTTGCTGTGTTAATGGATAGCTATATAATTCCTGACTTTGGGACCATAGTGGCCTGATAACCACGGTGCTGGAATGGTGACCCTGAGGTCTTGGAGGGGACAGACATGGCTTCTAAATCTTCAAGACGATGGTTAGCCTGGTTTTGTGCATTTTTAGCTGATGTTTTGAAAACTCAGAATTCATGAATGTCGTGTGTATAGGTACTGTCAATCAGAAGGTTACATTCTTTTATGCTGGATAACCTTTAACTGTTTAACTTTCTCAGCTGTGGTTCTCAGTTATCACTTGAGTACTTGAGTACATTGAGAGTAAGTGGTATTTTTATGCAAATTTTCTAGAAAGGAGCCGCCAAAATAAAAGCTCAGGAGGAGGCTGACAAGCGCAAGAAGGAACAGGAGAGAATTATGTTACAGAATTTGCAGGAGAGATTAGAGAGAAAAAAGGTACTGTTTCTGTTTTGGGAGTTTGGTTCGTTTCGAAAATAATGTTGGGCACATGATACCAAAACATGTTCTTCAAAATCACAAGTAAGAGGTGTGTTAGCCTCTGGTGGTTTTCCCACTGCAGCTCTCCTCTTCCTTATCCAAGGATCTCACCCTTCCTGTGTAGAAGGGCCTCCTCTTGTTGACCTGATCTCTCCGTGGCAGACCACTGATGACCAGTACAGTGACACCATGATATCACAAACCTCTGGGAACAAAGCTCCTTTGAGCAGATCGCTCTGGTCTTGGGAGGGGTTGGTTGGAGCTAGTTTCTTCTGGACTGGGCTGGAAACCAGAGCGGCTGAGTGGGAGGGAGCACCGGGTGCAGGCTTCTCTCGAAGGCCGAGGTGCAGGCTGTTGGTAAGGTGGGACCTCACTTTGTGCAGCTCGGTTTGGCTCGTCTGGGATCAGGAGGCCCCAGTCCAGGCTGCAAGGCCTCTCTGTTGGGAGTGGGTCACCCTGAGGCGGCCAGGTGTGCACCGGGGAGAAAACTCCTTCCCTCCTGTGTGTGCTCTTTGCAGCCACAGCCTTCTGACTGTACATCCTCGGCGCCTTCTTGCCGTTAGTATCTGCTTCAGTCATGCTCTGTTCACACTAAAACATTAAAAAGTTCTAACTGGCTCGCAGTATGTGCTTTTAAGTCGTGAATTTCTGAGTCTACAAAATGAGGAGTGAAAGGTAATTGGATTTCTGGGTTAAGATGGCTAGTTCGGCTGCTACCCTCCGGACGGTTTCAGGATGACTTGACATTGGGATTGGGAGGGCCCCTGGCGGCCGCCGCGAGCTCTCAAGGTGGTGAAATCTGTGGCTTGGGACCAGTTCTGGTGCATCTGCTTGTGGAAAATGGAAGTAATCAACTTCCTCGGGACTGTTGGTTTGTTTTTAATCTGTTTTCACGTTTGAATTTTTATTTTCCTTCAAATAGAGAATTGAGGAGATTATGAAGCGGACAAGAAAGACAGATTCGAATGCCGCAAAGGTAGTCTATGTGTCCCCACCAGCAGTGCGTAAGAAGTCCTGTTGCTTCAGCTGCTTGCCGCCTTTTGGCCAGTCTGGCGGTAACGCGAGCATCATGCGTGCGTGTCCCTCATTATGGGAGGTCGAGCACGTTCTGTCCTTAACGAGCTGTCCTGCTTTTTCTTGTGCGAGATGCTTGTTCGTGTCTGTGCCCAGAGCCTTTGGGCTGATACTGTCTTTCTCTCACTGACTGGCGGTTCTTCCCCTGTTCTGGATGCTCCTACTTTCCTGCTCGTTTGTGCTGCATGTGTCCTCTGCCAGTTCGCGGCCTGTCTTAACGTGCGGCCTCCTGCTATAGAAGTTCTTAGTTTGCACACTACTGAGCTGATCGGTACTTTTTGATGATTAATGAACTCGAGTGCCTTTTCATCTGCTTTTTGGCTATTTGGAGATCTGCTTTGGTGAAGTGCCTTGTCAAGCGGCTTGCTTCTTACTGATGTGTAGTTTTTACCTCCTCTGCTTCTGTGCATGTGTAGGTATTGCTCTAGTTTGCCTCATACTCTCATAATGCTTTTTGATGAACAGACGTTCATTTTCATGAATTCAAATTCAGCAGTTTTTTCCTTTATGGTAAGTGCTTTTTGGGGTTGCTCTCAAAAGTATTTGCTTACCCCAGCATCCTCTGTCTTTCGAGGCATCACATGCGTCTAAGGCCTTTTCCCTCCAAATTCCCAGCCCTTTACCCTTTGTGCTACCAGACTGGTATTTTAGCTTTTTCCAGTTCCCCAGTGTGGCCATTCATATTGTGACAATTTAGAATACAAATGTCATTTCTGGAAAGTGCAGCGAGTCACCGTCTGAAAGATCATTTAGCCTGCTGGCCTGGGAAGTTTCCCCTCAAGAGAGAGCCAAGATATTTTTTTAGCTGTTCCATCAGTTGGCCCTACTTTGGCTTAGTTCGGACTCTGCATCCCTACCCAGAGCCATGGCCCCCTTGGCTCCCACTCGGGGAAGTCTTTCATTCTTGAGTGGCTTTCCCTAACTGAAAGACACAGCTAGGGCCAGCTCTTCTGTCTCCTGTAGTCTTCGGGCCCAAGATGTTAGTTGTTTTTTTTTTTTACTTTTTAATTGAAATGATGAAAAATAGCCACCAATCAGTTCAGCATGAAACCCATTCTCTCTGAAATAGCCAAGTCAGGCTGACGGAATTCAGATGTAATCCTGACTTCTTTTCTCATCCTAGGCTGCAGAACCATTTGTTGATAACACGTACGAGGAGGACGAGGCAGACGATGAGGATGAGTCAGAAAGTGACGACAATTCGTTTGATGACCTGCATCCATCAGGTTTGCTTCCTTTTGAGTTTTGTTAGTCATCGTGTAGGAGTTGGACTGTCTGGGTTCATCTGGGGGCTCCTCTGCTTCTCAGCTTTGTGGTTTTGGGCAACTTACCGAACCTCTCTGTACTCAGTTTTCCTACCTGAAAAAGGGGAAGCAAATGTGGTCCTCCTAGGGTAGCAGGAGGTGGCCCATTGAAATAGGCTAATCCGTGTCGTGCTAAGAGTAGTAGTACCTGGCGCATAGACAACTCGGGAAAGCCTGCTACGGTGGCATCCATTAGTTGGGTGCAGCTTGTCCCCTCAGGCTGCAGGTAGTAGCTCTTACCCGAACGTGAGGCTTAACGAACATTTCCTGGCTCCCAGCCTTGGACGGCCTCCGTGATTAACCGCAGGTGGAATGCCACTCTGCACGTCCCGGAGAGAAACGTCACACCTTTCATGACCTGAGAGCCCTCGGAAACGTACGGCCGAGTCCCTCATGGGTAGGCACCACTTCACGGCCGCAGAACTAGGCGCTCTTTAATCCCACAAATGGAGACGAACATGCAAATCTGGCCCTCTCCTGGGCTAGCTGGGGTGCAGAGAGGAGGAGACCTAGCCTCAAGGCAGCCCGTGGCAAAACAGAGGCGCACGGTGATTCTGCCACCGGTGGGTCGGCCCGAACGCGGTAAGAAGCGAGCGGTCAGAGCAGGGCCGGGTGCACGGAGGTGGCGGTGCTGGAATCGAGGCTGAAAGAAGAGGCGGGACTGGCCAGGTTGCTGCGCAGGAGGAGGGCTACAAAGCCTGCTGCCGGCTACCCTCCGGCCTCCCGCTCTTGCCCGGCAAAGGAAGGAGTTAGGGTCCTCAGAGGTGGCTCCTTTGTGCTTTGAGGCCCGAGCAGGCCTGTGTGCCAGGTGGCACCCTGCACCCCAGCATCCCGCTGCATGGCCCCCCTCGCCTGTAGGCGGCCGCTGTGCCCCGATGCGCCACCATCACAGCCTTCGCCTTCTGTTGCCTTCGTTGTCGAAACTCCAGTTTTAATCTTCTTCCTTTTGTTTTCCAAGCCTTTATAAATGGCATGGATTCATCCACAAAACTCAAAACACATTTTAAAAACATGAAGAAGAACACTCCCAAGCTGGTGTTTTTAGACGCCACTTCTGGCCAAGTCCGTAGAGAGACAAAAACATTTTTTAATGGCGACATGAAAAGCTTCAGACAAAAAAGTGCGAAAGACCCTTTGGCTCAGGCAAAGGGTACCAGGTGAGTCACTCAGCTGGCTTATCAGAGTAAACTTGGTGGGAGTCATACACGGAATTACTGACTGAGCTCTTAGTTTTTACCAAGAACTGTGTCAGGTACTTCCAGAAATACATTGATCCCCACAGCAGCCTTGCTAGGTAAGGGCTATCATCTTCACTTTTACAGACGAGGAAACTGAGGCACGGAGAGACGACGGGCCTTATTTGCCCAACATCCCATTGTGATAAGGCAGAGCCCACATTCAAGGCAGATACATCCGGCCCTAAGCTGTGCTTTCGTGGACACTGGTGTTGCTCATAAGATCTGGGAGGGGGGCACCGAGTCACTGCCGCAGACCAGGTATTTGGTGTTGCCTCTTCCGATGCTTGTTGCAACTCTGACTTCAATGTGGATGTCATTTTACATATGGGGAAACTGAGGGCAGAAGTTAGGTTGGAAGAGTGGCCATAGATTCTTAGGAAGGCTCCCTGGTGATTGCCTTCAAAGACGTGAACCTGGGGCGCCTGGGTGGCTCAGTCGTTAAGCATCTGCCTTATGGCGCAGCTCATGATCCCAGGGTCCTGCTCAGCAGGAAGCCTGCTTCTCCCTCTCCCACTCCCCCCTGCCTGTGTTCCCTCTTCTCACTCTGTTTCTGTGTCAAATAAATAAAATCTTAAAACAAGACACGAGTCTCCAAGGCCCACGTGAACACAAGGGGCCAAGAGGCCCAGTGACGGGCTAGACTGAGCCCTGGAGTGGGGAGAGCCAGTCCGTCCTCACTCCATGGTTCTGGCCACGTCCTGGATCCACGTGAAGCGGGGGATGGGGCTTCTGGAGCCCTACGTGCTCAACTGTTCTTGGCCTTGCTTAGTGTTTGCCGAACCCTGGGACTTGGCAGGACGCAATTTGGAAACCAGTGTGTTCTGTGATTTCCAGGGTCTCTTTCTGCTTTCCCATGCTAGGATTCTCAAGGATAAGCTACTTATCCTTCGTTTAAGGATAAAGCTTCTTTTAGGACAAAACCTTGGCTTTGGGATAGTCAGGGTTCTAACCTAAGCATCTCTTTGCAGATCGTCCACCAAAAGAATGACTAGCCGTGCAGCCAATACCAGAAAGGCAAGTGAAACCTGTAACACCGTGGGACCTTCCAAGCGTTTAGACCCAGAGGCACAGGAGTGGATCTGTGACAAAATTATTGACATCAGAAATGAGGCAGAGTCCCTTATGTCCAGTACCCCTCCTGATAGCCGAAAATGCCATCTGAAAGGTTCCATGACATTCCACCAGAGTCCCCCGTTAGACGACAAGAAAAACAATTCTGTTCCTGCTCCGTCGGGTAAGGCCTCCTCCTGTCTTTACCTTGCTTGAAAGGCAGTTGACCATGAACTCCTGCTTCTGGCTCTTCCCAGGCCTTCTTGGCACCCTGTAACTTTGAGGCAAGTAGGGAGACGGTGGTGGGTCTGAAGGCTAGGTGGATATCAAAGGGTCTTCTATTGAGTTGGCCTTGAGAGCATAAATGACGATTCTAGCTCTGATGCCCTGCCGTTTCCTACCAGATACACAAAGTAGGTTCTTGTCAGCCCCCCTGGTACACCAGCTGCTTTACAGCATGCAGAGAATCATGTAGGGCACAAGGTTAGTCAGCTCTTTGGACTTAGTCTCTCAACCTGATTTCCCAAAACCAGAAGGCCTTTGCTTTTCTTTCCTTTAAGAAGCTTTTTTTTTTTTTGAAATTGAGAGGCAGCTTGGGCCTGTTTGGGGGTTGGGATCCTGGGGGCACTGTGTGTAAGGAACGATGGTTCGGGGAAGGGGTTGCCAAAGCCCTGGACCCACCACGAAGAGAGGTTGGGGCCCAGCGGCAGTGCGACCGGCATCTTCTCTACTGTTTTTTCTTTTTCCCTCCGGTCAGATCTGCAAACTTCGTGCAGCCCAGAAGAGAATTCATCCTCTACTCTGGATCTCATCGCCCAGACCCCCTAATTTTTCAGCCTCTGACTTGAACCTCGCCACCAAAATGACTATCAGAAACAGGGACAACAACAGACAGACGCCTTAATGTGTATCATCTCAGAAGATGCACGATACCATCTTGACTCTTTACAACATCAGGGGTTCTGAGTAAAGAGTCATTTTTGTTTCCCTGTAAAAACCTCTGCTGTCTCGTTCTTGTTTTCCAGCTGGGGTGCCTTTCAGAAGTGGTCATTCTTAAGTTTCTAAACCGAGGAGGAATTTTCTCTCTTAAAATACTGCTTATTCTGTTTAATAGTTACATTACTTTAGAAATTCAGAGCAGATGTTCGATCTTGTAGAGGCCATATGGGGTGGGCGAGGGGCTCAAGATTGCTCACAAGAGCTTTGCTGGGTTGTTTCTAATAAACAAGCAGGAGGTTGCAAAATACAGTAGGTCACATGTTACCGTTATGATGTATGTATGTTTTTAACTCTGCCATCACCTGAGTGCACAGGCCCTGGCACCCCCCCAAGTGCTCCGGGTCGGACCAGTGTTAGCACCTTCCGTGCTTATCGGTGTTACCTTTTTTGAAGTGCACCATGGGGATTTATTTCCAAAAACGTGCAGTTTTTATCGTACCTAAGACAGTATGTGGCTGCTGTCCGGCGGGGCACGTGTCATTCTCCTAGTTCGCAACATGTCTTCTTTTGGTCCTTGTGCCTGCCAAGCCTGCACTTTGGTTACACACTCAGCCTTGGGATGTAGGGACCAGAGCTGCTTGCCTTGCCGTAGCCACTGGCTGCAAGTGAGCACAGGAGCGGTGCCATTCTTTGGTCTCCGTGATAGATAGGTGTGCGCGCACACACTTGCACACACGCCCCGTGCACGCACGGTAGGTTTCCTGAGATCCGTCAAACTCTGCTTACACACGCCGTCGACTGACTTGAATGCGCGCAGTCCTCCTGCTCGGGACTTGGCTGGCGAGTCACAACACGGTCAAGCAAACCTGGGTTCCTTTCTAGCCACCAGCCTGGGATTAGTAAAAGGAAGGATTCTAATTCTTGGGCATTCAGAGTACTGTACCTTTGTTATGGGTTAGAACTTGGTGCCTCAGATTTGAAAACTATTTTTATACACTAGTTCTTTTGTATAGAAGGCAGAGACAATCATCCTGACAAAGAGTTTCTGGTATTTTTCTGCACAAATGTCACATGTTGGAACACTTAGGCCCACGTTTGTATGTGTGCTCTGGGAAATAAACTTTGCAGATAAAACAAGTGTTCTTTTTCAATCTTTTATTTTTAAAAGATTTTATTTATTTATTTGATAGAGATCGCAAGTACGCAGAGAGGCAGGCCCCCGGGGTGGGGGGGCGGGCGGAGAAGGCTCCCCGCTGAGCAGAGAGCCCGAGGCGGGGCTCGATCCCAAGACCCTGGGACGGTGACTTGAGCGGAAGGCAGAGGCTTTAACCCACTGAGCCACCCAGGCGCCCCTTTTTCCTTCTAATCATAAAACACTGCCGGTGGTGTCAAGGTGGCCCTAACTGTTCACCAGGCTGTGAGTGGAGGCACGTGGCGGGCTCAGTAAAAGGTGAGCAGACCCTCGCTGTCCCCCTTCAGCCACCCGTGGGCCACGGAGGTGCGTGTCTGCAAATTCTGTGCCTGTTTCAGCGTTTGTTACTCTTTCCAGTGGTGGCTCTTCAGTGCTCCCTGAGGCCAGTGGTTATAAAGTATATTATACTTTGTAATGGTATAAAGTTAGACTGAAGCGGCTGCTTTGGGCTCAGGCCATGATCCCGGGCTCCCTGCTCAGTGGGGAGTCTGCCTCTCCCTCTGTCCCTCCCTCCCCCGACCTCGCCTGCTCCGGTGCTTGCTCTCTCAATTAAATAAAATCTTGAAAAAAAATATTCTTAAGTATCTGTTTACTGTGGTAAGATTCACATTTACGTTGTTGGGCAACTGTTTGGTTCCAGAACATTTTCATCACCCTCAAAACACCCGTCCCCTTTAAGCAGTCACTCCTCACCCCACTCTGCAGCCCCTTTAGGGGCCTCTCGGGGTGCCTGCCACAGGGGACAGTGCTCTGCCACCTCGATCCTGCGGCTGCGCACGCGCGGGCAGTGGCCGGGCGCATCCCGTCCTGACTTCCCGACCCCTCCCCGGTCTCGTGCGTGGCTAAACCCTGCGTTCTGACCCGCCTGTAGATGTCTGGTTTCCGGCGGAGACACTCTGTTCTGCTAGGTTTTGTTTCCGACAGGCGAGGCCCCTGTTTATCCCGTCTCGGCGTCTGGTGCCGAGGAGGACAGCGGCAGCGAGCCCCGCTGGGCCTTGCACGTTGCTGGTCCGCCTGCAGCCGCAGACCCAGACCCCCGATGCCCCGGGCGCACGCCGCCTGCAGCGGCTTCCAGCTCCAAGGTGGTGGACACTGGCCAAGCCCTTGAACTCAGTGGGGGTATAGGACACCTTGGTTACCTCTCGTGTTCCTTCCTCTCTAGGTAGTCTCTTAGTGTCCCTGTTACGGGTCCCTAGCTTCTGCCAGCAGTTTCTGCCTATGCGCCCATTTCCTATACCTGTGTCCTCTCGCACAAGTATGATGCCTTGGGACGGCTCTGTTCCCTGGCTGCCACAGCGGTGCGGTAGGGACTGCGGGGAAGGGTGCCCGACAGGGACCGAAAGTCCCGCGTCTTAGCTGAGGTCCCTGCGAGCTTGCTCTGGGATTTGGCTTGTGTTTTCACGGGGCCGTGCTGTCCTCTTGGAATCCCTCGTGGCGAGAGAGGAAAGAGCAGCAGGAGCTAGTGCCAAGAAGCAAAAACCCAGAGGCAGCCTGGACCCCGCAATTCCATCAGGGGTCCATTCCTGGTGGCCTGGTGGTGCCCTCCCCACACCCCCTGCCCTGCCACCCCAGGGCCATGGAGGCCCAGTTTGTAGAAGCAGGGCCTGGAGAGGCCACCTTGCTGTTGCTCCCCCCACCAATCCCGTCGCAGTGTTCCTGGATGGGTGCATCCAGGGGGTTCCCCAAGTCTTGTAATAACTATAGTTACATCTACACGTGCCATATGCCAGGGACTCTATTATGAGGCATCTTTAAACCCTGTGAGGATGGGCATTCATTTTTACCTAGGACGACACAGATCCGTGGAGATTGGCACTTGTTCAACATCGTACAACCAGGAAGAGGCAGAGCTGATGCTCAAATTCAAGCATGATCCTAAGGCCAACACCCCCGCCTTGCTTTGCGGGGACATGTCCTGTGGCTTGCATGGTGGGTGACAGACTGCCTTTGATGCTGGAGGTGCGAGCAAATTGCTAACGTTGATCGAGTGCTTTTACCGGGTGTCGGTCGTCCTGCTAAGCGCTCTCGTGGTCAGCGTGTGATTCTGGGAGGTGGGAATTCCGCCACATTTTACAGGCGAGGAGAGCTCAGAGAGGTCAGGTCTCGGTGGCATAGTGAGTGGCAGAGCAGCTGGGATTTGAACCCAGGCCGTCCGCTCCAGAACACACCCTGTGAACCACAGTATGTTCTTGATATTCCGATCCCTGTAATTAGCAGGGAGAAAAGGGTTCTCTGATGGGAAGTTGACATCTCCCCTCCCTCCTCCTGTGTCTTTATAGCGTCAGTCTGCAAACGGAGTACTGAGCAGACCTGATGGTTTCCGCCGTGTGATGCGGCAGACGCAGCCCCTACCGCCAGGGGCTCACCATTTCGGTGGCAGTGCCTGCTCGCGATGACCTCCGGCAGACCTCTCTGACCTTCCGCCTTCTCACCTGGAAAATGGGGCCATAGTGCCATCAGCGGGGGCTGTGAGGGTCAGCTATCAAGCCAGACAGGTTCGAGGGTGAGGAGCGGGGAGGAAGCAGCCTGCCAGGAGGCCGGGGAAAGGGCCGTGCTGGTCCCGGGAAGGCAAGGCCGAGCTGGCCAGGCCGGCCTGGCTTGTGCGGTGCCGACGGCTGCGGCCGTGGTGCATTTTCGCAGCGGACCCTGGCCCTGGTGTGGGCTGGAGTTTTGGGGGCCAAGGGGGATAGGAAGACCAAAGGGTGACACAGGATGGAAGTTCAGCATAGAATCTAGGGCAGATGACAGAAGTTAGGAAGGGACGGGGCTGGGAGTGGTCAGTGGACTGGGGGGCCAAGCACCAGCTCAGTGAGAATAAGGACCCCTCCCCACCATGGGTCCCTGAAGGAAGTCCCCACTCCACCCCAGGCTTGTCTCCTCTGGGCTCTGCCCCTTACCGCGATCTCCATAACCTGGCCAGCTCCCTTGGGAGGCGGGGGGGGGATCACCCCCATTCTCCACCCCACCCTGTGCTCCTGGGGCTCCAGATGACCTGGCACTTCTGTGGTTTTAACTGCTCATTTCTCTAGGGAGACAGACACAAGGGGCTGTCACCTGTTCCTAAAAATGTCCGTGGTCCCTTGCTGACAGGTTGATTCCCTGCTAACACAGTCAGGTCCACGTTAGCACCAGAGGGGTCCTGCCCTTTGCTTTTGTGACTATGGCCCCGATGCTCATCAGACCGTCGCCCCATCCCCGGGCCGGCCACAAGGGGGAGCGAGTTTCTCCCGCCGGCCCGAGGGTGGAAGGAGCCCTTGACAGCCGCCCTCCAGAGGGCACAGGGAAAGGGCAGCTGACCAAATGGGGACTGTGATCCTCTGACACTCTTATGGGTTTTATCTTGCTTGCAATTCCTATTCCATGCTGCACTGAATGGAGTCCACGGTTGAAGGAAGGAAAACAGTCACTGGGGTTCTGGGCTCAGTCGTGTCCCCTAACAGCAACCCCAGCGGCAGAAGTAAAAGACCAGGCCAGTTATTCATATGCTGCTTTATTTCTGTAAGGATACACTGAAACGTTAGAGGATAATAGCTAATGACAAAATGCAGAAACGAGGTGTCGGCTTCCCTAACCACTCCTACGAGAATTTTCGAATGCACTGGCATTACGTGTTTACTTGCGGTACTGTCTCGTTACACTACGTCCTAGAACAATGTCGATGAGAGTGCAGTGAGGTGAGCCGGCGGCTGGGGGGGGCGGCGGGGGGGGCGCCCGGCCGGGCCGGGGGGGGGGGGTGGCCGCCACGCCCCCAGAGATCGGGCTAAGCTCTGAAGGACAGTCCTTTAAGAGTCACAAGAGCAGGGACCGGGCGGGGCTCTTCACCACGGGGACCAAGAGCAGACGGCTACTAGGTTACATCTCTGTTGGGAGACATCCTGTCGGCTCAGTGACCGTCCCGGTGCCTGCTCAGCGACCCCTCTCGGGTGTTAGGGTTACTCTGTAGGATGGATTTCAAAACTGCAGGAACGCTGGAGGGGGTGAAAATACTGACATGCAAGTCTCCAAACCCATAAACTATGTTACTATTCATATTAAAACAAAAATATTAAAAAAAAAATAAAAGAGAAAGGGCAGCTGGGTTAGTTCTGTTAAGCTTCCAGAAGCATTCGCGGTGACGATGTTCCTGTGCAACAGGCTCGTTCTCTCGGGTCTGCCTACACTTTGCAAATCACCTGCACGTTCCACGCTTGAAAGTAGGAACGTTCAGAAAACACGCCACACGGGGAAATTGGAAGTTAGTATGGGGGGAGGGGAAAGTCAGTTTAGAGTTACTTAACAGCTAAGTTCAAACGTTAACTTTCTGGAAATTCCTATCAGTCGTTTGAAAGCACAAAAGAACAGAAGAGAGTCTGATGAGGAAGTTCAACCATGCATTTCGCTAAGTTTGCTTTCTGCTCACCGAAGCTGTGAGCAGCCGAGCTGCAGCAGCCGCTGCAACTCTCGCGTGTCCCGGGGACATGGGGACACGGCGGGTCCTGGCTGAGCCGCGAGACGCAGCTCAGCAGGGGCTTCGTGGGGTGCGCCGCTCGCTCGCGTCACTAAGCAGCTACATGGTCAGCACTTTTCTGCTCTAGGATAAACATGCAGAAGAGTCGGTCTACCTAAGTGTGTGTGTTCTCATGGCAGCTACGGAGAAGTGCACCGGCCGCTACATCCTAGTGCGAGCACTGTGCGCCCTGGCGGGAGTGACAGCGTAGAATGGGGGCAAAGGCAGGAGGAGGACTTCAGAGGCAAAAGGCCACTCTGGCCCGGGGGGGGGGGTGGCGCTGGCCAGAGGGCGAGGACACAGAGAACAAGACTCGATTCCATATTACAGGACAGGAGCCCCTGTCACTTTACAGCTTTTTGGCACAGTCGGGGCAATACACTTGCTCCTCGTGGAAAACAAAGCGCTTGTTGGCCAGGTTCACGGAGCACTTTTTGCAGTGGAAGCAGTAGTCGTGCCAGGATTGTCCTTCATAGGCCACCACACTGGAGCCTTTACCAAACCCTGGGGAGACAACAAAGCAAACAGAGGAGCCAGCTGAGTGTGGGCGAGAGGCAGGCCGCCGCCTGGCCCGTTCACGGAGCCGACAAGCACGCGGGGCGCGTGGGTCCGGCCCGCCCCGCCCCCGGCCGCCGCCCCCCCACCGCGCACGCCCCCCCACCCCCGCCACTCAGTGCGCCGCCGCCACCCTGCTCCGGCTCTCCAGGACCCGAGAAGATGCCAGAGCTCGGCCACGAGCCCACACTCCCCTGCCACCACTATTGCCCCTGTGACGCGCACCGACCTCCCAGCATAACCAGTTTCTTTGATTTAGGTCAGGGCCATGGCATCAAAGTGGCCACCAGGAGGCAAACTTGGGCTGTTCGTGGGGTGTGCACTTACCGGGCCTCGAGGAGCTGCTAAGCTTCGATTTTTTCTATAAAGAACCACCACCCACGAGGGACAAGTCCTCTCTCCACCCGGATGCCTGCCCCGGAGGTTGGCGCTGGGAAACAGGGTGAGAGGCAAGCGTTTCCCGTGGCACACTGGGGGCTTCCTAGCTTTAGAGACTGGGTGGCTCACTCTTGACACAGTCCTTTTCCCTGAGGATGGCAAAAGTCTTCTCAAATGTACATTTCAAGGCTCCCCGGGGAGATGGGAAAATTGGAGGCGGGGAAAGGGCCCAGGGCACGTGGACCGCGGCCGCGAGATGAGGAATGAAGTGATTAGCTCTGCCCTGATCGCAAAGAAGCTGCCCGCAGCGACCCCTCAACTAGCCTGCCGCTAGGGGCGCTCTAATCCCAGCTTGCCACTCGCCAGCTTCCCCTCCCCCCACCGCCCCCCACCTCCCCGCGCACCCAACCAGGCCACCACCCACCCCAGGCCTCTCCCTGCCCGGCCGGACCGCCCCCCCCAACCTCACCAATCCCCTCCCTGCGCGTGAGCACGCACGGTGCCTGCCTGCCCGTGCCCGTGGCCGTGGCCGTGGGTCTCAGGCTCGTGAACTCCGGCAGCGTCGTTAGTCAGCAGTAGTCAGGAGGTGTTCTGTATGGCAAAGGCTAAGCTGGCCTGAGGGAGAATCCAAACTATTGGGGGGGGCCTTCAGGATCACAATGGCAGGGGGAGAGGACATTCTCTGGGGCCTTTGTGGATGAAACCGACGACGGAGGAAAATGAGAGATGGTTACCATGCGCAAGACCTAGCCTGGCAGACTTAGCAAGGACTCTTTAGCCTACCAGTGATGGGGTTCTTGCATCCAGCACACTTCTTGGCCACAAAGTTCTTGTAGCAATCCACGCAGTAATACTGGTCCTCCACAGCGGTGAAACGCTGCCCAGCCAGCTTCTTAGAGCAGGTAACACACACAAAGCACTCGGCATGCCAGGGCTGATCCTGGTAAGTGATTCCTCCAGATGTGATGGCCTAGACCAGGGAGTGTAGCACCGGATTCAGATTCAACAACCATTTTGTTGAATGCCTACTATGTGCCAGGCACTGTGCTGGGCGCTTTGGTATACAATATCTCATTTAATCACCACAACAGCCATGGGAGGCAGGTGCAATTATTATCCCCGGGTTCCAGGTGAAGACACCGAGGCTCAGAGAGGGCGAGCACCTGTGTGAGGTCACGCACAGCCAACCAGGTGGCAGAGGCAGGCCTCTAGAGCTGGGGCCGCCAGGGGCCTCCACAGTGCGTGTGTCCCTGGACAGCGGGCCGGGGCCCGGGCGCCACTTTCTCCTGCCACAGTCTCCTCATCTGCAAACCGAGAATAATAATTCCCACGTCGCAGGGCTGTCGTGAGGATGGAATGGGATAGTGTGTGTGCAGGTGCTCTGCAAACTGGCCAACGCTTCTAGAAACAACAGTCCCTTGACAACATACCTTGTTGCACTTGACGCAATGCTTGGCAAATTTGGTCTCATGGCAAGTCACGCAGTAGAAGTCCTCCCCTTTAGGGAAGAAGCTTCCAGTCCCGATGACTTGCTTGCAGTTGCTGCAGGTGAAGCAGTCTTTGTGCCAGACGGTCTTCTTGTACTCCACGTTCTGATCTCCTGCGGTGGGGGGGAAGCCAGCGAGAGCCCCCCTGTCGGTGCCCTGCGAGGGGCTGCATCCACGCCCCCCCCCACCGCCCCGGGCCCTCCAGAGGGGAGGGAATGTAGGCCCCGCAGGTCTCGGCCTCACGCTTCCAAAGACCCTCCCCGTGGGGGCCTCTCTCTCCACCGGCCTACCTACCAGGGTGGTGCGGACCCAGCTTCTATCAGGGGAGGAGTCGATGCCTGAAGCCCCGCCCCACACCCCCGGCCTTGGCGGACCTGACCTGGCTCAGAATTCCACCCTGAGGAGGTCGCATGCTTTGCTCACTCACTCTACCCAAATGAGAAAGCGCTACATACTTTTCACTTCTTTCTCTTGCCACAGACCGCTCTCTCCAGTGTTCTTTAGCTGCCGAGTGTGTGCGTGTGTGCGAGCATATATGTGTACGCAGATATACGTGTACGTATATGCGTGCATATATACGCTAGGACCTAAGCGCGGCTCACAGCAGCATCACCCCACCACCACGAGCCCCAGCGTCAGCTCGGCCCTGCGGGCCTCCTCCCTGGCTGCCCCGGTGGGGAGAGGGGACACTACCTGCCACGATCGGCTTGAAGCACCCCTTGCACTTGGGGGCATCCTCCCGAGTGGTGCACTTGTTGCAAAAGATCTTGTTGTCCTTGGCCACAAAGGTCTCGTTGGCCAAGGGGTGAAGGCACTTGGCACAGCGGAAGCAGGTGTCATGCCAGTAGCGGTTCTTGTAGTGAACCTCCTGGAAACCAGGCAGAAGGAGACGGGCTGCTGTGAGAGTTGCCGGGGAGCCGGGGGTGGAGGTGGGGGCAGGGGCCCTCCCATCAGACCCAAGATTTCCGGGGCAGACTACTGTGACGACACAGTCCCTTACCCCTGGAGTCCCTGAGGTGTTCTCGCGAGTCACATGAGGAACACCGAGGCGAGGAAGAGCTACTGGGGACCCCCAGACCGGGGACTTGCGCGGGAAGCCGGGGCCTCCACTCCCTCACCACCACATCCCTGCTGGCCCTGCCCTGTACCGGTGCCCCCCGCCCCCACACACCGGGCCAGCCCGGTCACCTTGGAGTCGGCGCCGATGGGCTTCCGGCACTCCGCACAGGTGTTGGCGCAGAACTTATCAAAGCACTTCAGGCAGCAGTGGTGGCCATCCTTCTGCACGTATTTCTTGCCCTGCAGGTTGTCCCTGCAGTAGTGGCAGTCGAACTTCTCGGTCATGGTGCCCACCTTGTAGCTGGATGGACCTGCGGGGGCAAGGAGGCAGGGCAAATGAGCCCAAGGAGGACAGCGGTGCGCTGCCGCCGAGGCTCCGGGGGACAGCTGCGCGGTGCCACCAGGGCCTGGAGGCCAGGTCCCCGCTGCCGCCGAGCCTGGCTGGCCACGGGCTCCAGGACCGAACGTCCTTCCCTGGGACCCTGGGAAGAAACAGCCTCCCCACTGGCCGGGGATTGGAGTCCGTGGCCGGTGGGTCCCCGGGAACGTGGGAGAGAGTCCTGCTGGAGGAGGAGACAAGTGGGTCAGGGCTTGTGTTGGCCAGACAGGGCTTCTAGAAAGGTGTGGTGGCTTCGAGCCGTGGACGCACAGCTTGGGCACCGCGCCAGCGGCCGCTCCGGGAAGCAAGCTGCTCGGCAGCCCGAGCAGGAGGGGCCGCTGCTCTGCTCCCCCCACCGCTAGCCTCGGGCTCTTCCTCCCAGAGCCCGCTCCTATCTGCAGGAGTCGGCACGCCGGACAGACAGACTGGGGCTCACTGCCCAGAGAGGAGAGGACGCTGGCCCCGTGAACAGCCCTTATGGGTCGGTTCAAAATGCCTGCATCGAATCCTTCAAATCCAGCAGAACACTTTTCAATCCCGAACGGACCCTAAAGAGCTCCATCCAACATAGTTCACGGGCCCCCGAGGCCTGAGCCACCACCCCAGAGAGGACTTCTCACAACAGCATTCTCCATCCGTACTGGCAAGGTCTACCACCATGAGCACTTGTCACGGTGCTGTGTCGTTCTGTGACACGCCAAAATCCAGTCCCCCCTTCGTTCGAGCAAGTGAGGCTCGAGAGTCACCGAAGCATTTGCGGTTTTAAAAACTGCGACGGGGCGGGGAGGGGCGGGAGAGAAAGGCTTTTAAAAAGTGTTAAGCTGATCATTCCAAGAACCCCTCCCACTGCCTGCATATGGAACAACTCCCCTTGTCCCCAGGCCCCCACCACCCCAACACCCCCTCCAGACCCCAGACCGCAAGTCTGTAATCGCTGCGAGCTAAGGCACTCGGTTTAGCTGCCACCAGAACGCTGCCGGATCTATGAGCTCCCGACTTCTTGACACATACGCTAATTTTCCCCGCTCCTCCTGAAGAGAGCCGTACGTGGGTAAGTAGACAGCAATTATTTAATTTGCTCAGGGAACATGAGAATGGAGAGAATTTTCTCCAATTACCCACCAGCACGGTTCTTGTGCTCGCAAACACCCCAGCGGAATCTAGCGGCGGAACGAGGGGAGACGAACGAGCAGCTGCCCGGTACTCACCGTGGCTCTTCCCCTCGCTGAATGGCCCCGGACTCCCACTCTGGGTCCCATTCCCGGTTTTTTTATACAAACACATGTCCAAGTTGTTTGGATCCCGTTGCCACAGACAACCAAATAGCACAGAGTGAGCTAAGGAAACCACACCCTGCGTCTCCGAGCCCGCCTCCGCCAAGGGGGGTGAACTCTCACTCGGGACCGGGCGCCTCCACACAGAGCAGATCGCAGCACGGACGGCTAGAATGTGCTGGGCCAGCTGCAGCCCCTGCTCAGGCTCGCCCTCGCACAGACCCCCCTCATCTCCAGGGAGCGAACGACTGAAAGCGAGTGGGGGGCATTCTCGGGCAAAGACAGTTGCCAGAGGCAGTTGTGCCCCAGCTCAGAGGTTCGTCGAGGCCAGAGAATGGTCCTGAGCCGCACTTTCTCCCCCCAGAGAGCACCGGGATGTCCCCTTACGTAATCGGGTTAGAGAGGAAAAGCAGAGATGCGGGGAGACCGAGGTCTGGTCTCCTGGAGCAGCCGCTGCTTACCTAAGGCAGCTCTGAAGGTGCCATGAGCCTCTGTGCAGACAGTGAGAGCACGTGGAAAGTCACTCTCCTCCTCTCGGCCCTGCTGGTCTTTCACGGGTCACATAAAACCCTCGCCTTACTAGCTTTTCCGTATGGAAACTGGGCCCTCAACAAAGACTGACTTTCTTGTTAAGAGCCGAGTAGAGAAACCAAGTAAATGCCAGGAAGTTCAATTATCAGCGGCTCCGAATTGCCATTTGGCAGGAAGTCAGAACTTGTAAGATTAGACGGCACCGGCTTCCTGTGTGGCGAGGAATCGTGGCTGCCTTAGCCCTTCAGAGACTATCTTCCTGGACCATATGGGGGCATCCCTCCCTCACCAAAGTCCCTATTTAGCGTAGAACTTGGAGTCATGCTCCTTTTCCTCTCATTCCTATGACGTCTGCTGAAGAGGAAATGGCCTGCAAATATTTCTATATGTGAGAGCCCGGCGGCGAGCTCCGCCTGCCGGAGTCCCGTCTCGTGCTTTATGGCAGAAACACGGGGGTCAGTGCCCCGCAGACAGGCACCGCCAGGAAGCACAGGGAGGCCCCTTCAGATATTCGGAGCTTGGGTGAGAAGGAGAACCACTATGGTTCCTGGGACCAGAGAGATCTTACCTGCTGAGCCTCTCTCGCTTGAAAATCACCTACTTTCAAACAGTCACGGGGCGCCTGGGTGGCTCAGTGGCTTAAAGCCTCTACCTTCAGCTCAGGTCATGATCCCAGGGTCCAGGGATCAAGCCCCGCATCGGGCTCTCTGCTCATCAGGGAACCTGCTTCCCCCCCCCCCCCCCCCCCCACCTGCCTCTCTGTCTACTTGTGATCTCTGTCAAATAAATTAAAACAAAACAAAACAAAACATTGACTTTGCCAACGCCAAGTTCTTCACTGGTTACTTTCATGGCTCTAGAACATGACCTGCTTGGAGTTTTTACGTGTCCAGCTGGTGAAATAGCCCCACGGCTCACCAGCTAGACACACAAGCACCAGGACAGGGTCCCGAAGTGAGTGAAAGGGAAATTAAACAAGTCACCCCGAGGTAAGGGTGCTGTCGTGGAGAGTCCCACCTCTTCGGGGTTTCGAGTCCCAGCTTTCGGGCATTATTAGTTTTTCTTTCTGCAGAATGAAAGCCCAGGGCCACCCTCTATCCCCCTGCACTGCACACTTGAACCCGAGCCTGCACCCAGAGGGACCTCTTAGAGCTCATTTCCAGTTGACTCAAGCCTTTTTTGTGTGTGTGGAAACGCTTATTTGTCAAGATAAAATAGGCACTTCTAGGAACGTTAGCTTTTATTGCCTAATAAGTAAACAGGCTGGAAACACTTGAGGCATGTTAACAATGCCGATGTCAAATTCGTGAACTTTAGTACTTTTTTTGCAATGATTCCAATGAAGTCGAACTCTGGGTAACCTGAATTAGTTTACCTCGTGTTTTTCTAAACTAGGATTGTTGGGTCCCCCGACTGTTTCAAGCCTTCACGGCAGCATGCTTAGGAGGAAGCCGGAGGGGTCCGTTCCTGCTGATGAGATAGTCCCCGTGTCAGAACTGTGCATGAAGCATGAACGGGTACGAGGGCAGGAGAGTCTGTTACTGCTCGTCTTCGGAGCCACTAATAGCTCAGGGAGAACAGCGGCCGGATGACAGAGCTGGGACACACAGAGGTTCCCAAAAGACAGCCAGCACTCTGGTGTGCGGGCTCCCCCAGAATGAGCCACAGTGAGATGCTGACTTCACGAGGAGAGAAACACTTTGTGCCTCCCTCTGTTTCCCCTTTGTTAGAAATCAGAGAATGGGCAAAAATGAAGATAGCGTTTCACCTGTCTTGGAGGATCCCTTTAATCTTAGCAAATTAACATATACTTAATGTTTATCTCTCAGGGGGTACTTTTTTTCTTTCTTATCTCCCTACCCAGGTCGCCTTCTAACCTTCCAAAACTTCCAGATCTGTTTCCCCTGACCTGCGGCTGTTACCTGGGAAAGGGCACCTCATCAGTCACCACACAGTCATCACACGAAGCACCGGGTACAAAAAGCTACTTCCCTTCCTGCTGGTCCCCGCCCGCCCCGGGGCTTTGTCTGCCCTCCTGCAGCTCTTGCACTAATCTTAGGCTCCAACGTGGGACCCAAAGCCGAAGGCAGGAATGAGGATTGTCTATCACAGAAGAAGTTTGTAAATTCCCGGGGGCCCTCATGTCCACTAAGTCACACGCTACGACCGTGGATGGACAGACTGGGGCGGGGGGATTAGATCACTGCCACAAAGCTCCTAAAACGTCTTTCATTCAAAGCATTTTATAACAGATTTGTTTTTAAAAACCGGGGCACAGCTCCTGCCACCCTAAGGGGCTGACGTCTGACCCTCAGTCCCTCAGAGACGTAGCAGGTTCGAATGAGGTTGGAAATGTGACCGGCTGATCGCATTTTAGAGACTGCTTCCAGGATGGTACGCTGACTTTCTTGCTGTGCCTGCTTCAAAGGGCACATCATTCTTCACTTAATAAGTAAGCTTCCTCTTTCAGAAAATTCCTGAACGACAGCCAACATGCTAAGAGGTGCCTACATAAACCTCAGTATCTCAGTAAGAAGTTTTGGCTCTGATGCCATCACGTACACATCAGCGAAACGTCTCATTAGAGAAGATTCAATTTGTATTCAGTAACCTCGCTTGTGTTTTTATATGGATTTTCTCACGTATTTCTTGCTAATGTCCACTTTCCCCCTCATGCCTGAGTGGCTCCAAATTGGAAGGTTTAAGGAAAGCGTGACTAGGAGGGCAAAGGAGCATTCTTCGACATGCTCTCCCCGAGTGGCATAACGAACAGCATAAACGATGAACTGCAACCCAGAGGGGGAAAAATCGGGTTATTTCTGGTCTGTTAATTGCTACGTCCAACGTACCAGTCCGTTAGTCACCCCATGTATAAATACCGGCTTGCAAAGAAAGGGTATGCTGCTTTCCCGAGAGGCGTCGTCAGACATTTGGGAATAAAAATCCAACTTGCTGCGATGAGACGGAGAGGTTGTGAGTCATGGCTGAAAAGTGGTCTCTCACAGAATTTCACAGAAAATCAGAAAGTGGTTTTTTTTTCCTTAAAAACAGAAATGATTCAATGCTCTCTGCAAGTTTGCCTGTATGCTGCATTTAGAGAAAAACCCATAAGTCTCTATCCCAGTCCTACTCTGTCCAGATATGAAGCTTTTCTTAAGGTTGTGCACATTAGGCGAGCACCTTCCTTTCATTTTCTGCCCTGGCAGCAACAGAACAGGGGTTCTTAGTTTTTCTAGTTGTGCTAAAGTCACTGGCGGCCGTTACGTGATCATTAGAAGTACGCAGCGCTCGGGTTTCACCCCTGACCAGCTCTTCTGACTACCATTTTTCAGTTATTTTAAGAACCCGACCCAGTGTGATTACTTGCTCACCCCACCGTGTCATTTTCTATCCCTGCCCCCCCAAAAAAGACTGCTGGGTGTGTGTGACCCAATGGGCGGTGGCTGGCAAAAGGAATGAATGGTCTTAACTTCCCTCCCTACCCATACCCCCAGTCTGGCCCTCAACTTGCAAGGCCAAGGGTGAAGGAACTGAATCTACATAATCCTGCAGCCTGCAAGCGTTCAATAACAAAAGTACACATTCCTGTCCTTGAAATGTCCTTTCAGTATAGGGACAGCCACTAAAAACGGATCCTGATCCAATGATCTGAGCCTCTCCTTCGTCCGTACAAAACCCATTTCAGGGCAACGTGCAATCTCTTCACGTGAGGACTTCTCGCTCGTCTGCTTCCACAGACCTATAAACCTAATGCAATACAAAACGACAGCTCCTGGTTTTAAAAATCATCTTAAAGGTGTCAATAATCTAATTTAGTCACGCTTATCGTCTCCGGATTTATCATATAAAGCAAGAATCGTGTCTGGATTTGGTGCGAAGACAGGTCACCTTTTAAATGTATTTTTAAATGTATCTCCTAATCCGTCCCTTAATTAGTAAACAAAATGGGGAGTTAGCCTACCAGTTACCACGTGTTCAAGGTCCACTGGAACAAGTGGTACAGCTGAACACTCCGCCTGCCCCCAGAGAATGTGTATGTTGGCTGATTATCACGATCTCAGGCATATGCTACCATGATTGTAAAATGGCTCCTGGAAGTAGGGGGGCGGGAAGACAGCTCTTCAACATTTGGGAACAAGAAAGACATTGCGCATTAATTCATTAAAGTATAGAATGCATTGCAGTGCATTTGTTTTAAAATATCTGAGGAGAAATTTCCCAATGAATTCTCATTATTTAAATTTTGATGAGCAGGCCCCTGGGTGGCTCAGTCGGTTAAGTATCTGCCTTGGGCTCAGGTTGGGATCCTGGGGTCCTGGGATCAAGTCCCCACATCAGGTTCTCTGCTCAGCAGACAGCCTGCTTCTCCCTCTCCCTCTGTGCTCTCTCTCTCTCTCTCTCATGTAAATAAATGAAATCTTTAAAAAAATAAAATACATTCTGGTGGGCAATTATAAGTTTTCAAAAATCACTTTTCCAAAAGACTGCCACCAAAAATTACTTTGTCCCATAATCTGAAAGCCAGGAGAGATGACAAAGTGCCTGTCTGTAAGAGAGGGGACCGTTCCTTAGGCAGAGAGGGCAAAAGAGCCACAGCGACATTCCTGGCTTTAGAGGAAAGACAGGCAAGCAGGGTGACTTCAGAGAGCCGAGCTCTTGGGGAACATGGCCTGTCCTTCGGTCCTTTCGCCCCTGTTCCACGGGTGTCTGTGCACGGCCAAAGGGCTTCCTTCATGTCAGGTTACAAAACAAGAAGACGACTCTCATGGTCATGACGTTCTGGAGATTCTGAAATGTTGCCCCCTTTTCTGATAAGAACAATTCCTAACCTGTTACATCAAAAGGATCATGACTGCTTCTCTGCGGCAGGACGAAGCCCACCGCCCAGGAAGGGGAAGATGTGGTGAGTCATTTGCAGACTTTCTCTGGCCCCATACTCAGCTGCCCTTCCCTACACACCTTAAATTCGATTTAAAGCCATCAAGATGAACATTCCTATCTTACAAATAACAAAGAATTGCTCCCCCCCCCCACCGCCCTCCGCCACAAAAGCTTTTCCCGCACAATGTCTTGCAATTTCACAGGATGTCCTGAAAAATGTAAACTATAGTCATAAGTTTAGGTTTAAAAAAAAAAAAAGCACAAGCCATTCGCACTGCCTTTTGTCTCTGAAACAGCAGTAGAAAGCAAGGACAGAACAGAGATGAGCTAGGACTTATTTACCCTCTAGACAAGCCTAAAATCATTTCATCAAAAAGTATCTTTAAGTCGAGTGATGGATTCACTGCCGCAAGAAAACTGTGCTCGACAGAAGATAAAGAACAGGAAGCTTTACCTGAATGCCTATGGGAAGCCATGGCTTAGAGACCAAGTTCAGGAGCAGCACCTAGACCCGTCTTCCTTCGACCCCAGCTGATAAGGCTGTGGCTCATTTGTGAACATACATTTAAGGGGAAGCGGCTAACACAAAAATAACCGAGAGCAGATGGCCCACCCCTCCCCAGAGATCACAACCTTAATCCCACTAGAAAATTCTTAACCATTTTAGGTGATCCAAGGGAGAAGAATAGGACCCAGTAAAAATACCAAACACTACATATAAATACCTGTGGGGCTACTCAGCATCCAAATTAGCTCCAGAGCCAGAGAGGCCACATAGAAAGTCATCCCTGTACCGGAATAAAATTTGGACTCGGCTCTGGCATAGCTTAACGCTGAGCCACCCTTATGAACCCACTTCATGTGCCTAAACAGCCTGCGCTGGGCTCTAGGAAGCACTCATTTTTGTGCTGCTAACGAGAGAAAGAACCGTAAGGGGCAGACTTATGTCAACCAGTGTAATTAAAAGGTGTTAGACACTAGGAATATAGAGGTCACGTCCTCCTTGGTATGTACCAGACACCAGCAGAAGAGTGAAAAAGCCACTCTAGCCACACATCGCCTCAGTGTCAGAGGACAGACAGACACCTGTCCACCCGCCATGTACACAAGGAAGATACTTTGTCCCACAGATGAAATCTCCTGCTTTCAGTGTCAGGGACAACAAAAGTTAAAAAGAAAAAAAGGATGAAAATGAAGAGGGTGACCTAACATGTTGTAACAGCTGGAGGATGGCCTCTAAGTCCCTCCATGACCCCGTGCCTATTCCTTCTCTGCCCTTATCCCACCCGTCCCCACACCTGCCCGCACCCTTCACTCGAGCCTCACCCTAGCTCCCCTGCCGGCCTTTGCACCCTTCAGACACGCCCCACCTCAGATCCCAACACCCGCTCCTCCAGCATGGAGTGCTCCTCTACCTCCTTCCAGGCTTTGCTCCAAGTCACTTTCAGGGACATCTCACCAGACCACTTTATTTAAAACGGCAACCGTGCTCACTCTCTATCCGCTTCCCCGGTGTATTCCCCACAATTAGCGCCTGCTGTCAAGCCTTATATAAAACTAACACACAGTCCCACCTGGAACCCAGAAAGTGTCTCGGCTGCTGAACATCAAGGAAGGCGTCCGACCTTCACTCACGGGCAGGCCCTGGGCTCAGTACCAGATAGACACGGCCTTGTCTAGTGCATGTCCCTGGTTTCAGCCCAGTTCTGTGCCCCCACCCGCCCCAGCAGGCTGGGGGCCCGGCTTTACTTGTCTCCTCTTCCCAGCCTCCAGCAGCTGAGCCAGAAGTGCTTCACGGACATGTGCATGAATGAGATTTATGATGATTATGCTCTTCAAATGTTTAATGAAAAAGTTATTCTTGGGGTGCCTGGGTGTCGCAGTCCGTTAAGCAACCAACTCTTGGTTTCGGCGCAGGTTGGGAGCTCAGGGTCATGAGATCGAGCCCTGTGGCAGGCTCTGTGCTCAGTACAGAGTCTGCTGCCTCTCTCTCTCTCTCTCTGTCTCTCCCTCTGCCCCTCCCCTAGCTCACGCTCCCTCTGTCTCAAATAAATAAATAAATAAATAGATAAATAAATAAATCTATCTTAATCAGCTCCCCACACCCCTCCCCGCCAGCCGAAGCCCCCTCGTTCCTTCCCAAGCCTCAGGAAGCGTGCGTGCTGCCTGCACGGACAGGGGTCCCCCCCGCTCGGGGCCCCAAGTCAGAGCCACACTTTCACAAAACCCAAATACAAAAGGGCCTTGGTGAGGTGACCAAGGGCTCCTCGTGCGGGGGGGGGGGGCTAGTAACTGTGCCCTGCCTGGGGCCAGGGGGTCACGGACCCGAGCAGTCGCTGCTTTGGTTGGCGCCGGAGCCAAGCTCATTAGGCGTTAACAGTGTGATGTTTAATGATCTCCCCCGCCACGGCCGGCTGGGGATCGGACCTCGTCACTGCCTGGAGGCCGCGCTCCGGCCTTCTCCCCGTCATCGCTCTGGCGGGCGACTTTTCAGGGGGTCTTAGGCCTCAGAAGCCCTGAGCGTCCTCTCGCATGCGCTCCTCTGAGAACCACTCGGTTCCGAGGCTGTCTGTCTGTCCGTCTGTCCGCTTCGGCCTTCCAGCTGCTCTGCAGCCAGGCCGCCGTCCACCCTGGGCTCCACCTGCAGGTGCCCCCCGCCCCGGCCCGAGGCAAACACTGCCCGGATGTCCCACTGCGGGGCACAAGCCATTTTTCTGGTCACAAAGAGCACGAGGTGGTCCTTCCTTCCAAAGCGCATCAACACTGCTGCGCGAGGCGCCAGAGGGCGAGGGGGTGCACGGCGGCCGCCCCCCCACCCCCCCACGAGGGGGCCCCGGGACTCGGCAGCGGCCCAGCTCCAGAGGCGCTGGAAGAAGGGGGTGAGGGAGGGAGGCCGGAGGCAGGGAGAGAGCCTGCAAGGGAACCGCTGGGGCCCGATGGGGCGACAGGGGTGGGTGGCGGCCAGGAGGCGAAGGGCCCAGGAAGACAAGGAAGCGCTAGGATATGAGGGTCGCCGGCGGAGGCTGGGGGGGGAACCCTCGGGGGGGCGGGGTTGTGGGGGGTGCAGCGACCCGGGGGGGGGGGGAGCCTGGGACGCAGAGCCAGCGGGAGGAACAGTGGCACTGTGTCTGGGCCCTTGTGAGGAGGTTCTTCTGAGGGGTCCATGGCTCGCCCCATTTGGGGTGAAGATCCGAGTTGTTGCGTTGAGAGAGAGAAAGAGGGGACAGGGGCCTGACAGTGTGGGGCCGGGGGAGTCGCGTTTGTGGGCCCTCCCGCGGGGCAACCCGACCCCGCACTCTCTAGCTCAGAGACACCACACCCCGGGGAGCTGCCCCGTCTTCCTCCCTCCCCTATAGTCTCCTCTGACCAAAGACATTTCCAAAGTGTTGAAAACGTATTCCCATGAGCGCGGCCAGAGGCCAGAGCCCCACAACCATGTGGGATGGAGTGTGTACACACACCGGGGGCCTCATCCTCGCCCATTTGCACACCTGCCCTCGTCTACCCAAGCACACCACTGATGAAAACACTGGATCAGGGGTTTTTTCCTCTGTAGAACTCTGCCTGGCCACTAAGCCCTCCGCCAACGATTTTACTGAGTGACTCTCCACCCGCGAGCTCCGGGCAGCTAGTCATGCACTATGATATGATGGGATTCCACGGCAGGCTCTCCGGAGTATCTCTTGTCCTGTGTGCTCTTGCCAGCAAAGGCCCAGTACAGCTTCAGCCATCTCATGTTCCTGTCAATCTGTAGGGTGGGAAGAGGACTTTTTCCTACTGACAAGTCAAATTGTGCAAAGTCACTGTGCTTAAACGTCGTAATTCAGGGCAGACGTGTCAAGGTGTAAAAGGAGGGAGCCCCCCCCAAAACCACATAGGGGGCAACTTCATCATGCAAGATCCAAAAGAAAGCAAAGCCCCAGAAAACTGTGCTTCCCCAAAGGCTCCCCAAATTGCAGGGCAAAGGAAAAGGAAGGCCCAAGAGAGACAAAGGCTTGCCACCAACGAGGTCAGCTATGGGCAGTGGAAGACCCTGTACAGAGCCAAGCGCCTCAAAAATGCTCATCATGCCAGAGAAGACCTGTCCACCTCATGCTGCACCAGGGCTCACGTGGTTTCCTTATAACCCTCGCTTGGAGAGAACTGAAACATGAGCCATGGCCTGTGCCATTTGATTTTTGAAAATGTCATTCTAGGATTAGGAAGAGTTTTATTTAAAATTTTTTTTTACTTTTTAAGATTTTATTTATTTATTTGATATAGACAGCGAGAGAGGGAACACAAGCAGGGGAAGAGACAGAGGGAAAAGCAGGCTTCCCGCTGAACGGAGAGCCCGATGGGGGGGCTCAATCCCAGGACCCTGAGATCATGACCCGAGTAGAAGGCAGATGTGTAAGGACTGAGCCACCCAGGTGCCCCTAGGAAGAGTTTTAAATGTCTCCTGCTCCTAGAGCCTGCTCCCTAGAGTCTCACCAACATGTAGGAATGATCCCAACCACATCCTATAGATACTTTTATGGGCCTCTGACCAGAAATCGCCATCGGGACAATCAATGCTGAACAAATGATTTTCAAAGTAAGCCATTATAATGACTTCAGATTAAAAACATTTTTTTCCTTAAAACAGAAAATAAAGAGGAAAATGACTTAAGCAAAGAAACAGAAACCAGGAAGAGTTTTAGAAGGAAATATGTAATGTGAATGCAGAATCTCAGATCAGATGAAAATAAATGTTTCATGAAACTGAGAAGCTAGCCAGGATAAATCGTTGTCATATTTTAGGTGTTAAAATTCTCTTCCAGTCTATTTCTACCACCCACTTGTGATGTTTCTGTTTTATTTCCATGTTGCCATGTGCCATGACTCAAAACACCCTTTCAGTCATGCTAAGTCCTGGCATTCACCGAGCCCACCTGTTAGGGACATTTCAAGCCTCGGATAGATGCTCGAGGGCGAGACATTCCGTGACCCCAGTCTATAATTCGGCCAGCTGATTAATACCCACAACAGGAAAGGACAGGGCCTCGAATAAGCTCCCATCTCTTCATTCTTAATGCTGCTAACTGGGATCAACTGCCTTGACCAGAGGTGTCCTCACAGCACCGTGCGAGCCCTGCTTCCTGATGGGAGAGCTCACTGGGTAACACATACCCTGTCTTCACCGACCAAAAGACTGTAACTACCATGCCACCCTATCACGCACTGCTGTGGCCCTGGAATTCAGGGCAAAGGCCAGAAACCCTTGTGAGTGGCTCTGTGGGGTACGGTCACAGGGCACAGAGTGGCAGTGAGGGCACAGGAGGAAGGAGATGAAGCAGGGATCTGGGGGTCACGCGGGAAGTCCACATTTTGTCGGGCAACGGCGCCGACTGAGAAAGGACGATCCAGGTTTCTGGAGGGTCGGAAGGACATGAAGGTGAAAGCCTCGCTTGGTCCCCACGACGCCCCCATCACAGAGACGGCGGAACGACACAGTTGGAAATGACCAGGCCCAGCCACGCCACTTGACAGGCAGGAAAACGAAAGCCCAGAGATGGGACCGCACCTGCTTCACCGCCTTCTCAGCAGCTCCAGACCTGGAACCTGAGCGTCCGGACCCCTGACGCCCTGTCCCCCGACGCCCTGTCCCCCGCACATCAGGCTGCTCGGTCCCAGTCCCAGTGTCAAACTTGGGAACGTAGTTTGCGGTCCCCTGACCTCTGAGGGTCATCGGCAGGGGCGAGGTGTCTGGGTCACAGACCTCCAGGCTCAGGGACGGCGTCCGACTCGCAGGTGAAACAGCCGGCGGGCGGTCTCCTGCTACTGCAACAGTCGAGTCAGAGACCAGACACTTGAGCTGAGGCAACCGGGAAGGAGCCAAGACAGGGAAGGTACAGGCTGATGGAGGAGCAAAGGGCCCCCCTACAATAGCTGACACACAAGGAGCACGAGTGAGTGGTTCCAAACCTCTTGAAGTCAAGCAATGCGCTCACCATGCCAGGCCGCGGGTACGTGAATAGAATGACGGGAACACGAAGTCCGGCAAACAGAACACGAGAAGGAGTCTGCAGCTAGAGCGGCAGGAGCCACCAAAGGTCACACACTTGGAGAGATGACCTCACACTTACCTCAAACCCCAAGCTTTCTTGTTGGTGTTCAAGCAGTGTGAGAGTCAAAGAACAAATACGTGAATATGGACCGAGTGGAAAGGAGCCCAGCCGGTCTCAGGTATGGAGAAGGAAACCAGGGCCCAGGGCGAGGATGCCACCGCATTCCACGCAATGCAGATCAGACGGTGTAGGCTGGGCCGTGATGATTTTTGAGGGCATCCATGGAAGAAATTCAAGCCTTAATTTTTATACGAGACTGCCTGAGCTAACATTGTTCTAAGACAACATGGGATTTGCCCTGAGTTTAATACAGCTGAATCTATTTTCTCAAGTTTCAGGGGAACAGTGAAGTGGCTAAGGGCATGGACTTTGGAGACAGAAGGCCTAGAATCGAATCCCGTCTCCACCACTTACTGGTTGTGTGCCAGCAAATTCTACTTAATGTCTCTGTGACTCAGTTTGTTCCTCTGTAGAATGGGGATAACAGGAGCACCTATGTTAACAGGGTTGCTGTAAGCACGATATACTGCTATCTATTCAACTGTATTCTACAAGGGAGGATTCCTGGGCAGCAGATTCCTGCAAAAAAAAATTCTTTTCGAGCTTACCACTTCACAGAGGACATGTGGAAAAGAGGTAAGGGCCCACCTATAAGGGTTATGGCGTGAGGGGTCTCCATGAGGACAATTTTAAATGTCCTAAGGACTCAGGGCAATTAGCCTCTGGCAGCACGAAAGCCCAGGCATGGACACAGAGAGTCTAGGAGCAGATGGCGGACACCTAGGGAGAACAAGTCTCCTCTCTTGATCCTCTAGTGAAAACAGAAGACCCCTTATATCTAGGGGTAGGGAGGGATTTTTTCCCTACATCCCTCCAACCAAGTAAGGGCCCAGCGAGCCTAATGGATGATGAGACTTTCCAACACAACAAATGAAGGCTTGCTCTGATGGGACTACTTGATGAGGAAGGCCGTCCGTGGATCGCATCTCTGATCTTAAGTTGGCCCATGAAGAACAACAAGAAGAGGCTATTTGTACCATCAGAAACAGTAGTAGCTCTGGCCATAACATAGGTTAGTTTTGTATGTAATACATAAATTATTTCTGAATGAATGCCAAGGACATGGGTCCCAAAGACCTGTCTTAGGGGCGTCCAGGTGGCTCAGTCAGTTAAGCATCTGACTCTTGGTTTTGGCTCAGATCCTAATCTCAAGGTCATGGGATTGAGCCCTGCATCAGGTTCCACACGCAGCGGGGAGTCCACTTAGGAGTCTCTCCCTTTCCCTCTGCCCCTCTCTCCACTCATGTTCTCTCTAAAATAAATAAATAAAATCTTCAAAAAGAAAAAAAATAAACCACCATCTTATTAGGCCGCTCAGAGGAAGGGCTCAGCCGCAGACCTGAGGTGAGCTGGTGTGTAGAGAGACTTGGCTTGAGTGAGCACAGTAAGGCCTGAGGTCTCGGGGGTATCAGAACTGAAAAACACATCATCTCCCCCACTCCTGACCAAAGACACATTGTGGTCAACATCCCATGCCCACCCCAAGAGGAGTTTGGGTTTGGGTTAAGCACCCAGAGTTGGGAACACTGACACAACACTGTTACCTGCCAGCTGTCACGATGAGAATTGTCCTGCTGGGGGACAGTCCGTAGTGCCACAACACCTTGTGAAGGGCGAGTGACTAGGGGGAAGAGGACTTATGTCTGTCAGGCCCACCGGTCTCCCCTCCTTTTACAAAGGGCTCCTTAAACCCTACGACTCAGCTCAACCCAGGAGAATACAAGAAAGGGAAAGGGAGTGGCTCCTGGGAAGAGGGAGGCAGGACCGGGTTGGGGGCCCCTCTGAGATCAGTTACCGGGAGAGAAAGGGCAGAGTAGTCCAAATGGTTCCCTGAGGCTCCTTTCCAAGCTGCCGTGGCCTTCTGTCCCAGTGGCATGGACCGGGGAAGGCCTCTAGCCGCAACGCCTCGAGCCCATGTACCACAAGTCCTTAATATGGAGCAGGGTTTCCTTCATCGGGGTCACCAATATTCCCCAATGAAATGAGATCACTGGCGAGTGTCAGGGAAAGTAGCTAAAGGACAGAAGGCCCCTGGTGTCATCAGTGACACTATGTGAAATATTTTACAATGGAAATATTTCTTAAGTGGGAACAGAAGGAAGTTGTTCACGGCTTCGTATGTTCACGGTGATTCTTAAAGTTTCCATGTTCCTGATTCCACCAAGTTGCTACTCAGTTTATGTATTAAGGTCCAATTTACGCACTATAAAATTCACCGTGGCAAAGTGGTTTTTAGCATCTTTATAAAGTTGTGCAAACATCGCCCTCATCTGATTCCAGAACACTTTCGACACTAAGAAAGATACCCTGTGGCCATCAGCAGTCACTCCCGGCCCCCCCCTTTCCTCCAGCCCCCCAGCAGACGAGTGGCCGATTCTGGACACTTCATACGAATGCAATCATACGATGTGTGTGACCTTCTGTGCCTGCCTTCCTGCTGAGCTATAGCAGGTGCGGCCCTTCGTTGTATCTTACTGCCCAATAACAGTCCATTGTGGGGCTACACCACACCCTGTTTATTCACTCGTCTGGTGACGGGCAGGAGCTGTTTTGACTTTCTCGCTGTTATGAATAATGCTGCCGCTCAATCTTCCGTTTTGTGTATGGATTTACTTTATCTTTGAAACAGCAAAATGTTTTTTTTTAAAGATACGAGAGAGTCTATAGTGAAAAATCTTTCTGTCCTGCCTGTCCCCAGACACCCACTTTGTCTCTTTCTCCATCAGTCATCAAGGATGCCAGTGTCTTCTTAGGGTTCCAGAGATACTGGGCCTAGGAAAAGAGGGAGCTTGTATATGTTTGGTCTTTTTCCCTCTCTAAAAACATAACAGTGATGTACTACGGATACTCTATTCTACACCTTGCCTTTTGGACTTTAATATATTTTCGAGAGTTTTGCACGTGAGAGCGCAAAGAGCTTCCTACTTTTACAAGGTACCTAGTATTCAGCTGGGCAGATACACCGCAATTGTCCTAATTGGTCCCTTACTGAAAGACACTTGAGTTGTTCTCAGTCTGTTATTACAAACAACGAACCAACTCATAGAAGTAGTAAGTTCATTTAATCAGATTGCCTTCCCCTCACACCCAGCAGGGGTCGGACACACGGAAGACTTGCGATTTACAAGGGATGCAAGGGAGCAAGAGAGAAAAAGGAAAAGGATGAAAGGCTCTTAAGTGGGTCGGGTGGCACCCCCCCGCCCAAAGCTTACTGAAATGGCAGATTATTTTTGTCTGCGCAGAGAGAACGCCATCTGGAAGTCCCATGCCAATGATGCTGAGGTTACTCTGAGTTAATAAGCCACCCAGACAGGAAGTGGCTTTTGATTCCAAGTTTAGTGCTCTTTGCACCAAACTTCAATGCCTCGCCAGTGAATTACAAAACAAGAAAGGGAGTAAAACACTTATCTGGACAACACATGCGTGCTCACATTGCTGGCCATGGTGGGGGGTGTCCCTGGCCCGACACCGACGAGGCACTCAGTGCTCATCAAGTCTTTGGGCTGCAAAACTATAAAGTACTTATGGTACCTGATTTTCAAATGTTTGTGTTCTCCTCTCTGTTTTTAAAAAACACAAGGCAGTTGCTGGGCTGGGGGTTACAATGGAGTGACCTGAGGCGGCCACAAAACCTGGCAGGTGATTAGACCGGGACCGTGTCCCTGGCGCGCACCACCAGCCCAGTGCCTGGCTCTGACTCACAGGCCTGACCTTCAGGCCACACGCTGGGAAAACAGAATCCCAGCCTCGTTCCTCGCAGAAACCGGGTAGGGGTTTTCTGGCCTCTATCTGTAGCAGGGTTTTAAACGAACCCGGTGAGTGTTTCTTCTTGAAAGCAGGAGAGCAGCTCGATGTCTGTGGCCTCAAAAGTCCATCTTTCCTGAAATGGGTGCTTATTCCAAGGTCACATCACTAATCTCGGGCCAGGTGACTCGGGTTCTCTTGGTCCCTGACTTACCAGCTGAGACCAACGAGAGAAAGAAATGTCCCCAGCGCCACACTCCAATCTCCCAGAGGACACTGGACAAGTTACTCTTTGGAGATCAGGAAAAAGGGCAAACGTTTATGAATCAGCGTTAATATATGCAAACCTATCTAGAAGCATGCTTCCCAGCTACTTCGGCTAGATTTGAAAACCAGGGTCCTCAGTCGCAGGGTTGTAGCAATTTAGTGCAGCAAACTGGGAGTGTTATAAAAATCAGGAAACCAAACTGATTTTAATTCACGTCAAACTGTCTACTCGTTTAATGTCACAAATTAATGCTGAAACCCATATAAGCGACCCTACCGGGTCAGGAAGTGGGCAGGCAAGAGCTTGATTCAGGAGCTTAGCCACGGCAAAGCCAATTACAAGTGGACTCTGTGAATGAGCAATAGATGTGGAATCAGAAATCCCAGAGAGAATTCTCAGCTTCGATGGTTCATTTTCCTTCCCCATTGATATGATGGGGATGTTAATACCGATCGGATTGTTTTAGGAACGGAATTAAATCGTCTGTGCCCTGGTATTGTCTGAAATGAAAAGGAACACTGAAAAGAGAGATGTGTCAAAGAAAAGAAAAATACATACGTCTATCAGGCTTTGTACCCGAGCAGGTAGTGTCTCCTCGCTTTTCAAGTGGATCTAAGTTTCCACGTGATTCACACTCCACGAGTCTCACAAAAAAATACCCCTATTTAACACGCACCATGAAATCTAGGAGCAGATCACTGGGAAGAGATTGACAACCTCCGTGAGGGGGATTCTCTGTGTCGTGAGCCCACACATCTCAGGACAGAGAATTCAGAAAGGAGTCATATGGGCATTTCACTTTCAATTAGGGTCTAGCTCTTTAATCCTCTTGTATTTCGTTACGATTTCATTCTCTGCAAAGACACAAGGGCCTGGGAACAAATGTGTAATAGGCAAGCTCCACATAATCTTGGCTCTTGGCTTTGATCTACAAATCAAAGGCATACCTCCCCCTCTGCACACTTGGAGAGGGGCAATTTCAGTTGCTTTGGGTCTCTGACATGGTTTACCCTTCCGTCTCCACAAAAAGAATAATTTGGAAAACACTCAACAACAGAAAAAATTACCCCAAGGTTGGTCTGAAGACTTCCATCCTGGAAAAAGCAAAGAAAACAAGGAGCACTTTTTATTTCTGTTGTGGAAAGGGCTGGAGATTTAGTAACAACTTGAAGAAGTGAGTTAATCCCTTTGTAACACGGCCAAGACAGGGTTTATTTTCCTACTGTTATGATGGTAACTTAGAACACACAGGACAACAATATCAAATATCAATTCCCTCCAGAGATGTAACTTTCTAAATGTAGTAAGTAGTAATTTGTCAAGATCATCATTCGACATACAAATAATTTCTACATAGTCATTTGAACCTCCACGCCACGTTCTGTATCACATCCTCAAATGCTATATAAACTAGGTACTGTTTTCATGAAAGAAGGCTACAGGTGGTACACAGGGATAAACTGAGACATTAAAAAGATTAAGTGTCTTGCCTTAAGTGAGGGGGGGTGAGGTCAAACCAAGAATAGAAGCACAAGTTTTGTCACCTGTCCTAATCATAAATCTAGACAACTGTCCACCTTCCTGCCAGCAGTAAGTACACAGTCTAACCAACTTCGATCTGTTTTAAACATACGTTTTTGCAGAGAAACGACGCATCTTCTGAACGGATCTGTGGAAATGTTTAATGAAGGCGGTACTATACATGGGACGACAGAACATAAAGTATTCGTACCTAGAACAACCCTTCCCCAAATTAAACCTGACTCACGATAGCACCTGAACGTTAATGAAATAATTCAAGCACCTGAGCTGTAACAAAATCTAGAAGCAGTTGTAACCTGCTCTAGTATAGCGAAGACAACTCGTCCGCTGCGTTGTCGTGCTTATGCCACGGACTCCCAACAGGCCAGGCACATTCTGAGATCAGAGAGCAAGTTGGAGTGCCTGTGGGGCTCAGTCGGTCGGGCATCTGCCTTCGGCTTGGGTTGTGATCCCAGGGTCCTGGGATCCAGTCCCACGTCAGGCTCCTTGCTGGATGGGGAGCCTGCTTCTCCCTCTGCCTCTGTGTCTGCCTCTCCCGCTGCCTGTGTGAGCGTTCCCCCCGTCTCTCTCCCCACTCAGACAAATATATAAACGAATAAAATCCTTAGAAAGAAAAACAAACAAACAGAAGAGCAATTAGGGACTCTCGGGTGGCTCAGTGATTAAGCGTCTGCCTTCAGCTCAGGTCATTGGTCCGGAGTCCCAGGACTGAGGCCCGTGTCGGGCTCTCTGCTCAGTGGGGAGTCTGCTTCTCCCACTCCCTCTGCTTCCTGCTTCTCCTGCTTGTACTGTCTCTTTCTCTCTCTCTGTCGAATAAATAAAAATCTTAAAAAACCAACCAACCAACCAAAGAGCAAGTCAATGGTAGAGAGGAATCACAACTTCTGCGACCTAATGGTCTCTTCCTAACGGTCTCTTCCGAGATCAAAGTACATATCGTTCTACGGTGCCAAGGAGTTTTTATGAGCTTGAAAGGGTGGTGTGTCCATCTGAG
This sequence comes from Taxidea taxus jeffersonii, assembly GCA_003697995.1. Lineage (NCBI taxonomy): Eukaryota > Metazoa > Chordata > Mammalia > Carnivora > Mustelidae > Taxidea > Taxidea taxus. Next base: position 55,893 of record ML095844.1, read on the forward strand.
GAGTCTGGTAAAGTCTGTACAAGTCCCTATGCATAATTTGGTCCTAGTCAATTTCTGACACATTTAAAATGTATCTCGTCACCCAGTTCTCCACCCACATCCTCCACCTACTCCCCACCCCCAAAGATCTCCTCTCCTAACTTTTCGTTCATCTACACTAACATTTCTCAGAAGGTCAGAGAGATGGGGAACACAGCAGGGACCTGCTTCTGCCCAAGCAACAGCAGCTGGAACTGGGGTGGAAGCTACAGTAATTGCCCCTATGGGGAGTGGGAAAAGCTGCTTGGAAATGCTTTTAAGGGATCTGCCAGCTAACTCAAGAGTGCAAGTGAAGACTTCCAGAAGGAAGCATACCCAGCCAACCCCCTGGGCCAAGGGAGAGCATTTGGACAGGATTCTGGGGATTGAGAATAAAGGGAACAACAACACAGCTTTGCGAGAATGTACAGTGCTTTCCGTACAAAGAGGGGCAAAAGCCATACACTCAAAGTTCTCATCTCCATCCTGGTCTCACCGCTCCAATTGTAACAAGAGTGTTTTATAATAATTTTCACTTAACACCCTGACACCAGGGTTTGGAATCAGGTCCAGTGGAGACCAGTTTAGTCGTCAGTTAACTGCTCCCCTCTGCTTCCCAAATTTGTTGGAGTGACCAACACCTGCCGTTCGTAACAGTTTTAAAGATGATCCTGCCTCTATGTAAGAGCTGGAAGGTATTCAGCTCCTGTCTCAACAATGAAAACAAAATTTACGAGGATACCCCCCTTCTTTATTAGGGTTCAGTAACGTATGAGTCACAAGAAAGTTCAGATTTAAAAATACACCAGTGTTCTTTTCCAACACCAGGCCAGAATTCCAGAAAATCTGTTAATTTTAAAATAAGGCTCCTAAGATTTTTCCCAGTAAAACCGAGCATTTCTTTTATGTCTTTCATGGGCCTCTACGACAACATATGCACATTTACGTCGTGTTCAAAAAGCCAGACTCCAAGGGTGTAAAATACGTAAAACTCCTTAACTGGCGAAATCTACCGCATTTACTTTGAAATGCATCCAAAAAGAGTACGAATTTATGGATAGGCAGTGGGATGCGTAGAAATGGTAATGGAAAAGAGTAAATGATGGGTACGTAGGTGTGCACCACAAAGTCACTTCAACTTTGAAAATCTTCATCATAAGATGTTAGGGGAGAATAAAGTATACATAAGCAAACATTTTGAAACACAACTGCAGCCACATACAAGCGGGTGCTGGCTTCGGAAAGGCATTTTAGACGATAAGCACAGAACGTGGTACAGTCCAGAACGAAGGGACGGTGAGTACGACTGCCTCCAGCTCAAAGAAACCTGCCAAAGCCACCGGAAAGCTCTTCGGGCATAATCCAAGAAGCCCTGAAAAATCTCATCAGGAACTGCAATACTGTGGACCTAGGTTGAGCAGTCTGAACCAATGGCCAAGAGAGAGACTTTTTAGAAGGTTCTCTGATGCATTCAATTGGCCCCAACTGAGGGTTGAGACAGGAGCCAGCCACCGGCCTCTTAACTACCTTTCCCCCTTTTATGGCCATTTCAAGCTGAAAGTATATACTTATCGCTTTCCAGATTCCTAAAGGTACTAGAAAAAAAAATCTAAATATAACAGATGGCTAAGCGCTCATGGTAACTGGAAACCAAACTGTAACTTCAGCTTTCTTAGGCCAAGGCCTTAACACCATGGCTTTAGTGCAATGCTCTTGCTGAAGACCTTTTGTCTTTATTCCCGTAACAGAAATATTACCCTGGCTTTGATGGATGACAGATAGGTGTTAACCAAAATTTTATTTTAAGTTGACATGAATAACCTTTACTTATTTTCAAGTCAACTGGTAAGTGTTCCCCAGTATGTTAAAATTTACTATAAAATATCGCTGAATAGGTCTGCTGCTTTTTGTCAGTTTTTAAAATTTTTATTTTTATATTTTTAGAAGATTTTATTTACTTATTTGACAGAGAGAGAGAGATCACAAGTAGGCAGAGAGGCAGGCAGAGAGAGACAGGGAAGCAGGCTCCCCACTGAGCAGAGAGCCCGATGCGGGGCTCGGTCCCAGGACCCTGGGATCATGAACTGAGCTGAAGGCAGAGGCTTAACCCACTGAGCTACCCAGGCACCCACTGTCAGTTTTTAAAAAATAGTTCAATACACTTTGAAAAGTCTAATTCCAACGTTGTGAAACCTCTGCCACACTTCTGTGAATTCTAGGGTTTCACGGAATATAACGGGAAAACCAATGGAATGGAGGGACCCATGAGGCACCTGGATGGCTCAATCGCTAGAGTACGTGACTCTTGATCTCAGGTTGTGAGCTTGAGCCCCACATTGGGCACGGAGATTACTTAATAATAAAATCTTGGGGGGAGGGGCGTCTGGGTGGCTCAGTTGGTTAAAGCCTCTGGCTTCAGCTCAGGTCATGGTCCCAGGGTCCTGGGATCGAGCCCTGCATTGGGCTCTCTGCTCAGCGGGGAGCCTGCTTCCCCCTCTCTCTCTGCCTGCTTGTGATCTCTGTCAAATAAATAAAAAAAAATCCTGGGAGGGGGGAAAGAACAGAAGGACACTATACTTGTACTGTTAGCCTTTATGAGACCCATGGCCACTGAGCCTTCCCCAGACTGTGTGAGAGGTAGTGCACTGCTCACTTCCTGCTTCTGAACCTCCTTCCCCATCCCTATCCCCATCCCAGACCTAGCTCAAACCTTCTGCCTCACTAGCCTCAACCCTAATTCTCCAGTTTTCCCCATATAAACCAGGCCCTCAACTCTACATCCTCAGCGGGCGTTCCAAGTCTCAACAATACAAATCATGTGACCGTGGGGCGTGTGGGGAGAGGGGGCAGTGGCACGTACAGGTTGGTGTGCTTGCTCTACTTAGACAACAAACAAAAACCCCCACGTCTGAAAAGGGAGCTTATTTCACATTCGACTTAGTGTCTCTTCTTAGCCACGGCCCCCACAAGTGCCAGGACCTTAAAAATCTGAAAGCAGCTCTAAGGTCAAGGCTGAAACCACATAATGACATGCACACTGAAGTGTTTGGGGGTGGAGTATATGGATGCTGGCGGTTTCTGCTGAAATGCCTCCAAAAACGAAGACAGACTAACGCACGGACAGATCCGTGAAATAGCGAACACAGGGAAATGCTTAATCGTAGAATCTGGGTGGTGTGCATATGGACATTTCCTATATAGCTTCAACTTCTCTGCCTATTTGAAAAACTGCATGATAAAAGGTTGGACACCAATGATGCCATGCCACGGTGAGGTAGGAGGGACTCTTCTGTTTGAGAACATGCTCCAGTGATGTCCCGTGTTAGAGGAACAGGGAGTCAAATGACGATCCTGGGGCAGTCCTGAGTAATAACATGGTAATGCTCTGTAGGGTTTCTAATTCATAAAATACCCTTCACTCAATTAATGGTTTCTCTAGTGACTGCCTACAAAGCCTTTAGCACTGAGTCAGAGCTGATATGGAGGGTATCAGGGAAAACGCAGTATTTCCAGTTTCTTGGGGGAGGACAGCAGCGCCCCCTCACCTGCAGGGGGTCTGTTCCACGACCCCCCATGGATGCCTGAAGCCACGGACAGTACTGATCCCGATATGGACTTGTTTCTTGTATGCATACTGACGATAAAGTTTCATTTATAAATTAAGCACAGTAAGAGACGAATGACAAAAACTAGTAATAAAATAGACCGATGAGAATGACACACCGTCATAAAGGTTATGCGAACGTGGTCCCTCTCACAGCATCTTATGGCGCACTCTTCCTCTATGTAGTGCTGATGTGAAGGAAAACGCCTCCGTGATGAGACAAAGCGAGGTGAAGGATGGAGGCATCCTGATGTGGCTTCTGATATTCTGACACCATGTCGGGAGGAGGATCACCTGCTTCCAGGCCATGGCTGACCGCAGGTGACACAAACCCCAGAAAGTGGAACCGTAGCTCAGAGACAGCGGCCCCAAGCAAATCCCTAACTCCCTTTGGGCCTTCGATTGTCCTAGTGCCAAAAAGGGAACACCCAGGAGAGCACCAAAGGAGCTGGGCAAGGTCCAGTGTAAAATCCATAAAGACTGAGGATATGGAGGACACAGCTGGGAACACGGAGGAAGAGCTAAATAACGGAACACACTGGGTTGTCTCTGGGTTCAAACCTGTCTTGTGAGCCCAATGCCAAGAGTGGAACTCACTTTCTCCATTCGTGAGCATATGAACGACTTTTGTGAGCAGAAGGCACTATCGATTACGAATCCCCTACCACACGGACACTGACAACTGTGTACACAAACCCATCGTAGAATCCACAGAAAAAGCGCCACTAGCAAATGTCAAACTTAAAAAAAAAAAAGCGCCACTGGCTCTGGAATAGAAACACTTGGTATGTCTTACGTAAATGACTAATTCATAGCCCTGAAGAATGTATAAAAATGGTCCTATCATATACACACATGACATGGTTGAAGAGGAAGACCACAGATTTTCACCAAACTCCCTAACGACCACTGCCTTAGGTGAGGAAGCGTTACAGAAACTGACTATTCACTGGTACCCGGCTACCCCTGTGGAAGTCACGGGATGGGAAGGACGGAGCTCATCTGGCGGATGGCACAAGAGAGGGAGGCGGCTGTTCTACATAAAGTTTTGAATATTTCATCCTTTTTAGTTAAATTGACCTGATGCCCAGGGTCATTTAAACAAAATGGAAATACTCACAATTAGAGAGATAGTAAATTACGACTAGTATTAGCGCAGTTCTCCACGCCGGGCTTTCACGTAAGGCTGACAGGATAAGCATGATGGTGACAATGACAATAAGGAGGATAGAAAAGTGCTACTCTTTCTCAAAAGCACTGTCAAGGGCTTCGGCCTTCAGGGTTTGAGGTCTGCAAAAGCTCTGACCTCAGCTGGGCTTATTGTACTGACCAGGATAAAATGTACATGATTTAGCTGTGACCTTAATCGGAGAAGTTTCAAACCTAGGACTTAAGTGACTATCCAACATTCATCTCCCAAGTATGGATCTCTTTACAGGCGAGCATCTGTTGTTGGCTTCTCAAGTCTTTGCCCTATTAATAGATGAGTTGATGATGGAGAAAGTCTTAAAACAACTTCCACATCCATGGAGTTTTACGACGTTAAAAAGTCTTAATAAAAACATTAAATATGAGTTTGCTCCTAGAGAAGATATAAAGACCTGCAAACAGGTAAATTCTCCACGAAAAGACTAACACAGTATATACAAGCCTTATAGAAAGTAAAGCACTCTGATGTGATTATGGATAAATCATTAAACTTCCTAAAACCGGAGTATCCTTCGAAGTCTCAAAGCATCGTATGGGAGATGATGCAAAATTTTAACAGTTTGAACCAACTTTAGTCCAAGATGGCTTGGCACCAGCTACCTTGGAGGTCAGACATCCCAGGCCTTCGTTTCACATCGAGTGGATACACTAGACTTAAATTGCAGTGTCCAAGTCTAGCTTCTTCCATGGAAATCCTTGTCCAACCCAACCTTTATAATGGATTTCCATGGCTCAGTTCAATATGCTTAAAGTCTGAAATACGGTTTAAACATGTACATGCATGTGAATTTATAATGCTGTAATGGATAAAGAAGATACGTTTTAAAAATAAAGAAATGTGTAACGTCCAATCAGTGTTCCTTCCCATTGATTTAACTTTTCTTACAAATGGTTCTCTTATAGAAAGTTCTTGCGGACCATTCCTTCACATTATCTATATAGTACTTTATTTCACTGAAAAGAAAATGATTTCCTGGGGCTATCAGTAATGTTGTGTGCATGTGCACATTTCTGTAGAAGACTTCTCAGTTTCTTTACAAGTGCTACACGAACTCTGACTGAAGATGGCCAAAGAGTCCAAGACTCTGGAGATCCCACTTTTCAAGAGACCTGTGAGGACCCTTCCTCTAAGTGAGGCAGCTTCCCTCCTCCAGGGAAAATGAATTCCTTCTGTATCAGAGGCTGGGAAAGCTAGGCCATGTACAAGAGGTCAAAATTAAGTCCATTAAATCCCAGCGCTGGACTTAGTCACCATAGAGACAGGGGAGATAAATAAACCAGTAACCTTAACAAATGGGCTGCACCTTTGCCAGACAGATCTCTGACTTACCATTATTTTTACTTAAGTATCTCTCAGTCCAAACATAACGGATGAGGAAGACTACAAAACCAAACAGAACTGGGCCCAAAAGCAATAGGAACGCTCATGCAGGCAAAGGGCAGGCAAAGAGTCAAGAGCTACCCGCCCCCCCCCCAAGTAATGTGCTCTCTGTTCCCCTTGAACAACGATTGCAACATGAAGCTCTAGAGGCAATGACATATGGGGAAAATATGCAGTGCTCAAGCCAGAGGAAACCATGTCAGAAAAGAAAAACAGACATGAAGTAACTGACCTAATTAAAGGAGAAGAGTACGCTTCCAGCAGGGAAACAAGTCGATCTGACACAGGGAACCCAGCTGGGTCGGGGGCGCTGTACGGAGGCTCGGGACAGCAGAGGGGACTCTGTCACTTAGCTCAAGGCCACCAGAAGAGGAACTGGGCATTGCCCTTGCATTGCGACCCCATTGACACTCTACTTATGGGCACCTGGAGCCTTCAGACAGCGAGATTTGCTCCCTGGCACTGCTACCCGGGAAGGGAAAGCTCGGAGACAAAGATTTACAGTCGGCCACGTGGGTCACCAAGATGCCTCTCTACCAACCACAGAAAACAGAAGAAAAATGGGGAAAGAGAAGGAAAAGGGAAGGAAACCGAGAGTGGAGGATGCTGGAACAAAGCAGCAAGCAGGAACTCTATCCTCAGAACTCCAGGCCTCGGCTCTGGGCAGGAGTCCCCACTGTGTCTCGGAGTCTCACAGGTATTTACTCAACACCAACGGCTTGTGACACCAGTGGAGGAGGTGAAAGCTTGGGAAGCTCGACCTCGAGGCGGGCCGCAGACTCGCGGTACAATGTGCCAACCGCAGACGGTAATATGGAGAAGACCTCAGACGACGTGTTCCCTCTCGCTCTGGTCCACATGCACGCGGCTCTTTACCAGGCTGTCATCACAGCACACAGACAGACGTGCATGGCGCCTTTTAGGAAGGCCGTGTTGTTGTACAATCCTTCCATACCACTCTGCATGCCTCAGGATGATCATTTCAAGCCGATTCGTGGGATTCCACCATTAGGATACATCCACACATGTATCCTAATGGCTTAACCAAGACTCCTTCTAGAGTCCCTAAACCAATTCTCTAATGTTGGACATGTAAATCCTTTCTTTTTGTCCATGAGAATACGTGTGATAAATACCTTCATTCTCTTCTTAGAACACATTTCCCAATGTAGGATCACGGGACCAAGGGTACCAAACTTTGGGACCTTGGCCACAAACTGCCAAATATGTTCCAGAATATTCCAAATATGTTACCAGCTTCCAGTGCCACCAGCAGTAAGTGTTTCTCAGTTTCGAGGCAACCAACTGTATGAGCACTAGGTTTTCCTTTTGTTTCTGTTGACTTAAGAGGTGCAAAATATACCTTCGAGATGTTTGAATATGCTTTACCCTTGCACACCAAAGAGGCTGAACGTTTCTGCAGGCATTTATTTGCTCTGCAAGATAATGGAGCATCTCTCACCCTTCTACCTAGCTGCAGGATTCACTCGGCCCGCGGCTAGGGAGAACCTACCATTGTACCTACCTGCAGAATTCATTCAGCTGGTGGTTAGGGAGCATCTACCATAGTACCTAGCTGGAGATTTCACTCAGCTGATGGTTAGGGAGCACGTACTATTGCATCTACCTGCAGAATTCACTCGAACAACAGTTAGGGAGCACCTACCATCAGGCTGCACTATCTCGATGCATTCTGTGCGTGATACGGAAATTAGCTATCTTACCAAATGCACCACAGTCTTCTCCTGGTGTGTTTTCCTTTCATGAGTTTTTCCTAGCTTTCCTGAGGTTTAATTAACAAGAAACATATGTGCTGCAGGTACAGAGCGTGATGACCTGACATAGGCTTACGCTGCAAGCCGATTACCACTGTCGAGCTAGTTAACATATCCGCCACCTCAGAGTTCCTGTTTCTTGTGTGGGTGCTTAAGAACACTGAAGATCTACTCTCCGAAAATTTTTATGCATTTGAGCCAGTTGATACTCTTCCTTTCTGACTATTACTCTCACTGTATAGCTCACAAGGCTATCATTTATCCAGGGACTCGATAACTGTCCTATGTTCTGTGGTCTTCTTTAAAAGTTTTCGAAGTGTCTCATAAATATAATTGCCTACAACTACAAAATTCGCAGTTCCAATTCCTACTTCACTGTTCTCGAGCTTTAGCACGTGCAGCTATTTTACTGCACGTACTTAACTGAAAGCACATTTTAAAATAAAAATTTATCTTCCATATGGCTACGCTGTATTAAAAAACTGACCTCTGGGGTACGTGGCTGGCTCAGTTGGTTGGGTATACAGCTCTTAATTTCAGCTAGGGTCATGATTTCAAGAGTTGTGAGACAGAGCCCCGGGTCGGGCTCCACACTCACCAGGAAGTCTGCTTGGGATTCTCTCTCTTCCTCTCCTTCTGCCCCATCCCACCTCTCTCCCCTCTCCTCAAATAAATAAAAAATTAATTTAAAAATTAAAAATTAATTTAAAAAATTAGCTGACTTTATAAACTTACCCTACTGGTGGACTAAACTAGAAGACAACTAGAAGTGGACTCGGGTTTACCTATGAAGAGTCAACCACAAACAGTCTGTCCAAGATCTCCTTCTCTTTCTTGGGCCAAAGAAAAATATATGTAGAAACATCAGTGCGTGAGGGGCACCTGGGTGGCTCAGTTGGTTGGGTGCCTGCCTTCAGCTCAGGTCATGATCCTGGGGTCCTGGGATTGAGCCTCACATTGGGCTCCCTGCTCAGTGAGCCTGCTTCTCCCTCGCCCTTGGTCTGCTGCTCCCCCTGTCATGCACATGCTTGCTCGCTCTCTCTGTCAAATAAATAAATAAAATCTTTATAAAAAAGAAAAAAAAGAAACATCACTGCATGACTGCTTTTTCTTAGGATTTCTTTAGGGTTGAGTCCCCTTGCTGGTCAAAGGGAAATGCGTCCTCGGACTAGTAGTGGTACAATCCAGTGTTTACTGGAGCCGGGAAGTCTCAGGCCCTTCTCCCAGACTTCCTGTGTTAGAATCCAAGTATGAAAGTTTGAGAAAAGCTGGGGGAAAGAGCACAGGAATCCCCCAAACTCTGCTGATGCTCAATCAGATACCATCAGGAGGTAGCGCTCTCCTCAAATGTTTACCCTCAACCCTTTTGGTGGAACCAATCTCCACACCCAACGTGGGGCTCGGACTCACAACCCCAGGATAACAGTCGCACGTTCTACTGACTGAACCAGCCAGGCGCCCGACCCTCAACCCTCTCAATGCAGGCCCTTAAGTTAGAATGAGTACCAACCACCCAACCTCATGTACCTGAAAATTAAAAGCTAATACTTTGAGAGAAAGGATGGCTCTTCATCTGGAGCCTCAACTTCACCTAAACCGGAGGCTGAAAACTCACATGCCTCTAAGAGCCGAGCAGCTCTTCAAAATGAGTAAAACACTCAGATAACAGCCACCAATGCCTGTCCCTGGAGTCAAGGATGTTGAGAGAGTGGCAGAGGCTCTGGCAAACTTTGGAGGCCACCTTCCACCTGAAGCCACAGCAGCTACTCATCTCCTTAGCCGGCTATTGCCCAACAGGAATGCAGGCTCCATGTGGCCAGATCTTCTGATATTTCAAAAGAAGCTGAAAGTCTGGGTCTTTAAAACATGTGAAATCTCTCAATTTTTAAATGCTGGCAATTCACTTAAAATTTTAAAAAGAACACCTCTGTGTGCCAGATCCAGCCCACCAGTTTGAGACCTTGGCTCTAGACTGACGATTTCCAAATTCCTTAAGCTTGTGGAACCCATCTGTGCTGGTTTTCATGCTTACTTGCCAGGGCACCAAGAAGAGAGGTCACATCAATATAAATGGTACAAACCAAATCACTATGACTACTATATCTTAAATTTTTGTTTTGTGAATATTACTAACTGCCAAATCAATAACGAAAGTGACCATATGTCAGTGATACAAATATTTCCTAGATGTGAAATACATGTTTAATTCATTAACAACATTGTCACTACTACAGAAACAAATACATAGAATACCCAGCTCAAGGGTGCCTGGGTGGCTCAATCGTTAAGCGTCTGCCTTCAGTTCAGGTCATGATCCCAGGGTCCTGGGATTGAGCCCTGCACTGGGCTCCCTGGTTGGCGGGGAGCCTGCTTCTCCCTCTCCCACTCTCCCTACTTGTATTTGCTGTCTTCATGTCTCTTGCTGTCAAATAAATTTTAAAAATCTTAAAAAAAAATACCCAGCTCACAGGTGTGTTAAGAATTATGTGGGGTTCGGGGCACTTGGCCGGCTCAGTCAGAGGAATATGAGACTGCTGATTTCATGGTTGTGAGTTCGAGCCCCATGCTGGGTGTAGAAAGGACTTCAATGAACAAATGAAAGAATGAATCCGTGAACAAACAAACGAGTACATAAATACAAAGTTTAAAAGAAAGAAAAAAAGAGTTATGTTGGGTTGAAGTTTTTGTTCCAAGTAATTCCACAATTAAAAGGGGACCAAATGACAAATACTGTATTAAACATAAGCTGGGATTCATTATTATCTAAAAAACCAAAATATCCTCCTGTGAAAACTACGAAGTCCATTTTCCTAAACTGTTCAATTGTTGCGAGCAACCTTAAACAACAGAGTGTGAAATACACGATTTACATGTGTTTCCATTTCAGGGCATGTGCGTTCTAGGCAAGGCGGCACCCCCAGCATTAGGCCTGCATACTTCATTATTTGCACGTGTCTCGCCCAAGGCAGCATAAATCCCAGGCTCAGAGATAGACGCTTTGAACTGCGCCCCTGAGCCCACCCGGGGCCTACGCGATACTGGGCAACTTAATTAAAAAGGAAAACCAACTGTCAGCTTCCCAGTCTGCAGAGAGGAAAGGCATCCAGGGATGGCCTACACTTGTGGACTGCCAGACCAAAATGTAGTACTATTGTCCTTGGCCGTGCCTGCACTCCCGGCCTTGTACGCCGTGGGGCTGAAGGAATGAGTCCATCAGGACGAGGCAAGATATAGCAGCAGCGTGGGGGCCGCCACGCTGGGGCCGCCACGCTGCTTCAAGCCTGTAGATTCCCGCCGCAGGGAAACCGCATTCGACGGACTCCCATCAAGCCACCTGCGAAACTCAGCGCTCTAGAAGGAAACCCACGGATGCTAAGTTTTGGTGAAATTAAAGATGGCACCGGGATGGTTTAATATCACAAGACCACTTTGAGTACGCACTCAAAAGCCTCCAGTGAAAATGTTTCCTTCCCAGAATACACACTTTGCACGGAAGTGGCCCCAGGGCGGCAACCTCTGCTCCTCAGACCGAGGGCACTGGGCTTCCAGCTGCCCTCAGGGTCCTCAGAGGACACTGGGAGTCACGGTTCTGCTCTGGTGTTCTCCAGGGCGGGGAAGACCTAAGACAGGTCTCTATCATTATAAAAAAACAAAGTTTGAAAAACACCCTTCCAGGTAAAGGCTACAGATGCCAGCCATGGCAGGGCTGGGACCCTCGGAGGGCAGAATCGAGCGCTGGTGGCCAAGAAGCTGCAGATGGTTCGGTCTGTGGCCAGTGGGAAGCCCCAGGCCCCGGAGAGATGTTCCAACTTCCATGTAATTGAGGAAACTGACAAACCTCGCATTCAACAGTCCTAAAAATCTGTCCTACTTTTTTTTTTTATTCTTTAAGGTGTGAACATATAGATTTCAAAACGTGTGAAGAATTCTCCAGCAAGTGGGTGTCAGGGAAACAGCGAGGGCCAGCTTGCGAGCCTCTACCCTCGCGGAAATCAACGGCCCACAGCGAATGTGAGAGTCCGGAGCAGTCTGGGGCCGGCACATGTCGGCTCCTCTCCCACAGACATGGGGGTGGGGGAAGGCTGGGGCCCGGAAAGCAGAGAGCCGGGGGCCCCTGATGCTGGGCCTGGATGAGCCATCTCTGAGATGTGCAAAGGTGACTATGCCGCCTTTCCGGGAGAGCCCTGACCCATGGAGTTGTCCCAGAGGACTGGGACGTTTTGGCCACAGGGCTAAAGGAAGCCGACCGAGGACGTGTGCTAAGTGAGACGGTTGCCCAGTCTGGCCCTTCACACCTGTGCGGCCGTGCTCTGAACTTCGGTTCCCATCTGCAAGCAGCGCGCTGGCCCCCGCCGATGTAACCCCTTGGAAGCCCCCTCGGGCGCTCCTACACCAGCTCTTGCAAGGCCAGCAGCGGCACACCTTGGCTCCCTGCACCCAGGACAGCTGACTGAGTCAGCCCGACCCTCCCACGAGGTCGCCTGGGCACCAAGCCCCTCCCTCGATGCCGCCACTGTTCTGCGGAGCTTTCCTGCTCCCTACTGTCCGCGCTGGGACATGAGCACCTCTGCGTTCTCGGGCAGCTCTTCTAACTGTTCCGTTGGGCCTGGCGCAATCACTTTTCATGGCCCCAAATTAAAAGCAAATGAGATTTTTTTTTCCCCTCGAAAAGACATTCCCCAGAGAGCTAATATTTAGAACAAGTAGGGATATTGGTTGGATCAATTAAAATGAATCCTCTTCAATCTACTATACAACTAAAGCCTTTTTTAAAAAAACAGTGTTGACCCCAAAATCACCTATTAGAAGACAGAAAATCAGTGTTTGAATTTGTGGCCATTGGTAAAACTTACCTTACACTGGATGCGCAGAGACTGGGATGTGATCAGCAAGGGCTGGACACAGTGGATGACAACGTCCAACGTGCCTAAGTCAGGAAAAAAATGCAAAGCAAGATGCGAAGTTACCTTTTCAGAAAAGTTAAGAAAGTCTAAGAAAAAAACCCCCACAAAAACCAAAAAATGCCCCAGAGTCTACTTCCTTCGAAATGGCTCACAGTAACACCTTCTACTTCGTATTTACAACCCTCAAAGTTAAACTGCCAAGATGTTCCGCATATTTCCCCACTGTCTGTTTATCGCATAACATTCGCACCGGCCAGCGGATCTGGCCCCCTCATTATCAGGCTGCATTAGCTCAAACACTCAGCATTGTTAGCACAGTGAGCTCATGGCCTATTTCAGTTTTAAATTAACATTTGGCAATCACCCGGGTAATCAAAACAAATGACTCAGTCGTTTAGAATAGATTTATTAGTTGAGCCTCCCCCCCCCTTTTAACATCTTTAGAATATTTTGCCACAGGACTGCTAGGAGCCAGGCAGAATGTAGAGCACAAGTCACCAGAGGAATATTTAGAGGTGTTGCCATGGAGACGAGGGGCCGCGTGACCACCGAAGTTATCTCCGATCAACAGCGGCATTAGGATGTGGGCTGACAAGGGGGCTCATCGCCGCCCGGGGTGGAGGGCTCCCATCGCTAGCAAACAGGTGTGCCCTGTGCTCTTCCCGTCTTCCAAGCAAAGACAGTCCCCTGACATGCTGCCCCCAAGCCCCTGACGCCTCCCCAGAGGCACCTCGATGTCCCCTCCTCCCAATTCAGAAGGGCCGGCTGGGGCTAAGGAGAAAAGAGGTGCGTGAAGTCCTGAAACCCAGACCAAGAGCACCTTTAGAGCAACTGTGAAAGGGACATGAGCAAATGAGACCCGAGGAAAAGACGGCTCCCTGAGAGGAGGCCCCCCCCCCCGTTCTCTTCCCTGCTCCATCTCCAGGCCCCCACAGTGTCTGATGGACACACAGGACACTCTCAAAACAGATCTATGAAGACGTGTCCGGTGGTGCTGCACCAAGTCTCTGACTCTTGGTTTCGGCTTGGGTAGTGCGATCAAGATCAGCGGGGCCTGACACGGGGGACTCTCTCCCCCTCTGCTCCTCTCCCTGCGCTACCTCTCTAAAATAAATAAATAGGTTTTTCCCCCCTAAAGAAGTATTTATGGAGGGGCGCCTGGGTGGCTCAGTCCTTAAGCATCTGCCTTCAGCTCAGGTCGTGATCCCAGGGTCCTGGGATCAAGGCCCACATCGGGCTCTCTGCTCAGCGGGGAGCCTGCTTCTCCCTCTCCCGCTCCCCCTGCTTGTGTTCCCTCTCTCACTGTCTCTCTCTGTCAAATAAATAAATAAAGTCCTTAAATAAAAAGTATCTATGGAATGAGGCAGGCTCGTGAATGCCCACCTCTCGCCCCCAACCAACATTTCCTTGGGCTGCTCACCAAACAAGCAGGGGTTAGAGAGTTTTAAAAGGGTTCACATACTGGAAAAGAAGTAGCCAGACCAGTTAGTTCAACAGGCCGACGGGTTCATCTGTATAGAGATCTTAAAAACAACTGTCATGCTGAAGACAACTCTTCCCAACTCAAGACGGACAAGGATGCTGACCACAGGGACAGGTTCTTGTCTGCCAGATCAAAAGCCCAGAGGAAGGCCATCCGCACCAGCGACCAGACGCTAGCTTTCAGGAGCAAATGATTGAAAGTGACTGACTTCAAAGAAATACCTTCTAGTCCTCTTCCCACGTCTGTTTACCTGGAGCTACATACGAATACGCGTTACTTGTTCCATGTTGGGTCTCCTTGGTCCTACAGAACCTGCAGGGTCTCTGTCTCGGAGGCAGGGCCGGAAACCCCACCTTTCTTTCCTGACAGTTACTCAGCAGGGCGCATGAACATATACAAAAAAGGCTTCAGCCAGTCTCCTTTCCCACTACCCACAACCCACTCATATGGAACTCACGGATTCTAGAAGGTGCCACACCCTTTCAAGCAACTGGGTGCGAATGCAGCATGGCACGGCTGTTCACATGAGGGTGCCAGAGTCAGACTGCCTGGGCCCATACACCGGCCCGGCTGGGCCTCACAGCCACTGTATAAACCTCTCTGAGCCTCACAATGGGGAGCCACCTCACAGAGCGGCTGTTTGGCAGGAGGGCAGCACATGGGAAGCCCCTGCCAGTGCCGCACCGAATAGGAGGGGGGCCCAGATCACCCCCAGGATAGCAGGTGCACAGTAAAAATGTTATCAAACTCGGATAGCGGTTTCCTGCACTGCCACAAGCACTTGGCACCAGCTACGCCCCTGCTCAGATTCAGCCCAACGTAAACTTCAAACCCAAATCCATCACACACGAGCGCTAATAACCTATTTCCTCTAACTCCCCCTTGTGGAATGGATTTCTCCTGGAAATGGGATTCCATGCACACGGGGCTCCGCCTGAGGGAATGGGTTCTGGGCTTAAAGAACGGGAAGAGCTTCCTCCCTAACGGCGCCCACCCTGCCAGAACCTCTCCTGCCTCCTCGGTCTGCTCCCCATCTCTACAAGCTCAGGCCTGGACAGGCTGGCTGCGGGGTGGGGGGACAGCAAAAGACTGGTCTAGCAACCACACCAAGACCCGGGTTCTCCTTCCCACAGGGAGTCCTTGCCTGCCATGTCCCCACACACCCTCCAGAGGGCAGGAGAGAGAAAGGCCCGAAGGCTGAGCAGGCCGAGCTCTCACACTGGGGCCCGCCTTGGGGCCCCCCGCCCCCCCGCCACCCCCCCAGGCGGCCGAGCCACAGCTCATGCTTTCCCCATCAAGTGCTAGACCACCAAGGCCAGTAACAACGTGCAGAGAGAGAATAACGACGACCAGCCTCTGCGTCTCCCCTCCACTTCTCTGTCTGGGCTGGTGTGGCCCGCTCGGCCCGGGGAGGATGAGACGCTCAGGGCAGGCGGGAGCCGTGAACCCTTCCCAATGTGCGGTGTGTAACGGCGCCTCTGGACACACCCCACGCGAACCGTACTGACGACTGTGCACACGCCAAAGAATAAAAACCCAACGGCAGCCAAGCACACTGGGTAAAACGTTGATGACAGCGACGTCAAACCCAAACAACCTGGAGTTAGTCATGCTTTAAAAAAAACATGTTTGGGGCGCCTGGGTGGCTCAGTGGGTTAAAGCCTCTGCCTTCGGCTCAGGTCATGATCTCAGGGTCCTGGGATCGAGCCCCGCATCAGGCTCTCTGCTCAGCAGGGAGCCTGCTTCCCCTCCTTCTTTCTCTGCCTGCCTCTCTGCCTGCTTGTGATCTCTGGCTGTCAAATAAATAAATAAAAATCTTTATTAAAAAAACATGTTCATCTCCTCCCACCCTGACAGGATAAATAAGTGCTCATTTCACCATTCACAGGATCCCAGAAGGAGCCAGCAGGTTTACTTGGGTGACATTTAACATACGTAACCATTCTCCTGCGGTTTAACAACAGTCTGTCGTGGTCACAGACGGGGTGACCCTGTCACTACCGGAAGCCAAGCTTAAGTGGTCCCCAAATCACCCATCAATTGGGTGAATTACGTGGAAAAAATAAAATCCAGAGCCAGCAGCTGTGGGAATGAACCGAAAAGACCAGCCGAATCAATCACAATGGATGAGCCCCACAGATTCACTGTCTCCTCTAAATTCTCTGAAATGAAATCTTTAAAAAAAAAAATTAAAAAATTCTCTGAAATGTGATTGTCACGGTAACCGTTCCTCAATCACGCTCTTCAGACTATTCTCTCTTACCTCCAAAACCAGAAAAAGACCGGTGAAGATGCATCAGGTCCACTCAGCCTGGCACCGGGCGGCTCAGACAGCTCGCTTTTCCTACTTTTACCCGGGTGCTCACACTACGGTGGTCAGGGACACTGGCCTATGTACCATTCAGAACACACTTTAAATGCAGCTTCATAAATGCAATAAATACAAATGAGTTGGCCACGGGCTGGTTTATCAGAAGAACTGATAAGCTGGCTCTCTTTCAGCAAAATAATTTGTTGGCAAAAATTAACACAGAAGAAAGATGCCTCGTTTGCAGTAATTTCAACATAATCAAGGTCTGTAACATCAGCCAATCTCTAACAATATATTAACTTAATAAATAAGCAAAAACCGAAAGGATGTTATGTTATAGAAATGCAGTAAAATCTAATTTTGTGTCTTTATATCAGGATTTAGTATAGAGCATATCACAAAACATACTCTGGAAGATCATTTATTTATTCTACACAAGTTTCTAATCCTCATTTTGTATAACAGAATCATAATGTTCTTTACAATTTTTTTCTTTGTTTTACTTGTCTATTACATACAGAGCTGCCTCATTTTCAAATGGCTGGCTGGTAAAAAGTCCATTGTATGAAAGTACTATTTTAACTTTTTTAAAAAAATTATTTTTTTAACTATTCTAGCTGGGTTTTTTGAGAGAGAGCAAATGGTGGTAGGGAGCAGAGGGAGAGGGAGAGAGAGAATTCCAAGCAGGCTCCATGCCTCAGGGCTCTATCCCACGACCCTGAGATCACGACAGGGGCCGAAATCGAGTCAGATGCTTAACAGACTAAGACATCCAGGCATCCCACTTTATTTTATTTTTAAAAAAGATTTTATTTATTTATTTTATAGACAGAGATCACAAGTAGGCAGAGAGGCAGGCGGGGTGGGGGGAAGCAGGCTCCCTGCTGAGCAGAGAACCCGATGTGGGGCTCGATCCCAGGACCCTGAGACCATGACCTGAGCCAAAGGCAGAGGCTCTAACCCACTGAGTCACCCAGGTGCCCCCCACTTTATTTTTATTAATTTATTTTTATTTTTTGACTCGGATATATGAAAAAAATATATTTTTTTATATTTTATATAAATTTTATATAAATATATATTATAAAAATATATTTTTTATATTTTATTTTTTGAATATTTGTTGACATACAACATTACATTAGTTTCAGGTGTGTAACATGGGCTCCCCATTATTCTCCACAATTTGGAAAGAGAAAGGTTTGATCCTTACTCAGTTTCAGAAAAGACAGGCTATATTTTAAAAAATATCCACTAGATATGCTACACGTTTAAAGTTGTGATCACTCTAGATTTTTTCCCAGATTTTTACAGCTCCTTTGGAAAACTAAAAAGTACACACCTTTATCAAAGTGGGAGTGATGAGCCATTTTTAAACCTTGCATTGAAAGACATGTTTAACACTTTTAAAATATTGAATTTACTTTTATAGGTTGCCAAACAAGGTAAGAAAAAGGTGCCTTGCCTTCCCGATATAGCATGACCTATAAACAAAAGGGGGAAAGGTGAGCAGTGCCCCCACACCATGACCCAAATAAACACTAAGAAGCTCTTTCCATGGGCCATTTCTGGATGCAAATTTAAAGAATTTTTTGGTCATAAAGGAGGGGATATTAAATACAAATATATTTGTTTATTTTTTGACTCGGGTACTAAAAACATTAAGAATACTTTTGCAACAAAAACAAAAAATAGGGACACCTGGGTGGCTCAGCGGGTTAAGCCTCTGCCTTCAGCTCAGTTCATGATCCCAGGGTGCTGGGATTGAGTCCCGCATCGGGCTCCCTGCTGAGCAGAGCTTTTCCCTCTGCCTCTCCCCCTGCTTGTGCTCCCTCGCTCTCTCAAATCGATCAGTCAATCAATCAAATCTTAAAAACAACACACACAAAAATAAACAAGTGGGACTACATCATACTAAACTGCTTGAGCACAGCAGAGGGAACCGGCAACAAAACGGACCAATTAAAAGATGGGCAGAAGATCTCAACAGACATCTTCCCAAAGAAGACATCCAGATGGCCAGCAGGTACATGAAAAGACGCTCAACCCCATTCAGCATCGGGGAAATGCAAATCCAAACAACAGTGAGCTTCCACCTCACAGCCGGCAGAACGGCCGTTAGGAAGAAGACAAGAAACAACAAGCGTTGGTGGGGATGTGAAGAAAGGGGCTCCCTTGTGTGCTGTGGGTGGGAATGGAAACTCATGTGGCCGCTGTGGAAAACACTATGGAGATTCCTCAAAAAACTGAAAATGGAACCATCATCTGGCAATTCCCCTTCTGGGTATTTAGCCAAAGAAAATGCAAACCCAAACTTGAAAAGGTATCTGCAGCCCCACATTCATTGCAGCATCGTCTATGACAACCAAGACATGGGATAAAGAAAATGTGGTGAGATGCATAGTGGAATATTACTCAACCATTAAAAGGAATGGAATCCTGCCTCTTGCAATGACAGGGAAGGGAGGGGGGGGGGGGGGCACTGTGCAGAGGGAAGTCAGAGAAAGACAAATACCAAATGATCTCACACATTATATGTGGAATCTTTAAAAAAAAAAAGGCTTATAGAGAACAGACAGGTGGTTGCCCAGAGGCAGGGGGTTGGGGGTGGGAGAAATGGGTGAAAGGGGTTGAAAGGTTAAGAAATAAAACAACAAAGACCAGAGCTATTTTCCCGCATAGATCGTTGCACAATTGCCAGCAAATGAGCTCGATGAGAATAAAGTAAAAATGAAAAAATGTAATGAGACTTGAAGAATACATAAAGAACAGGGCCGCCTGGGTGGCTCAGTAGGTTAAGCGTCTCCCTTCAGCTCGGGTCATAATCCTGGGGTCCTGGGACTGAGCCCCATGTCAGACTCCCTGCTCAGCGGGGAGTCCGCTTCTCCCTCTCCCTGTGTTACTGTTGCTCCCCCTGCTCGTGCTCACTCTCTCCTCAAGTAAGTAAAATCTTTTAAAAAGGGGGAATACTTAAGAATAAAAAAGCCACCTATAACAGAGGAGGGGACACTAATATCACCAGGCATCAGGAACAAATGTGAATAATGCAAAACAACCGAAGCAAAACAAATCAAAAGGCGAAAGAAATGCAGCAAGAAAAATGGAGTGGCAAATATTTGCTAAAGTCAAAAGGTAAAACCTTAACATTCTTGTCCTTTGCCCTAATGTTCAATGGTATTTTTGTTTTGTTTTAAAAATATGAAGATTGATGTCCCTTCAATGACTATTACAACAGCTCCCAGATAAAACAAATGATAAAATAAAAATTCACTTAATTGACTGAGAGGCTCGAATTACTCCTTGCCAAGTTTACGACTTTCCCACAGCGCCAAGCATTCTTTCGTTAAGAAATAGGATCGTTTCCCCTGCCGTGATGACTGTGGGTAGTTTTCTGGGTGACTTCGGTTCTGTATTTTTACATAACTCACTGGGGAATACCAGCTCCCCAAATCAAAGCGATGAGGGACAAAGGATGAACACAGATCCATGGCATGTGACAGTTCGGAAAGAAGCATCTGGAGAGCGCTGGCTGTCTCAGAAGTTTGAGAGGAAGTCCTGGGCAAAGACATTCCAATACTGCCCTCACTTCCACAAACCATCACCGGGTCTTGTCTATTCAATCTGCAAAAGAGCCTCCAGACCTTCTCTTCTTTACAATCTCAAGTCCACGACCCTAATCTGGCCCATCATCACTTCACACCTAGACCAACTTCCTCAGACATGCCCCCTCAACCTCCCTCCATCGTAATCTAAAGACCAAATTTCCAGCATGAAATTCAAGGCCTTCCCATCAGACCCATTTCACCTTCCCCCATTCTCAACTTGGCCTCTGGAAGACTTCCAGCCAGAAGTTTTGTCACTGCTGGAGAAGAGCAGGTGCTTTGGCTCCTGCCCCCCTCCCCTTAAACCAGAGATTCTCAAATTCTGGCTGCCCCTGCAGAGCCAGAACCACTAGCGACATCTGGGTGCCCCTGCCCAGCCAAATTCCCTCAGATGAACCTAATGTGTAACCAAATCTGAGAATGACTACCCCGAATTCCTACAGCCTGTAGCTGTGAAAGTCTAGTGCGCACCAGAGTCTCCAGGGGGAGTGGGAGTTATTCACACACAAAGCGTTGGGCCCCATCCCCTGTGTTCCTGGTTCATTTGGTCTGGGGTGGGCCAATGAATCTGCATTTCTAACAAGCTCCCCGGTGACGCTTGTTACCCCGGTCCCAAGGACCCCACCTAGAAGGACAGTGGTCAGTGGCTAAAATTAGTACAGTGATATGTATAGATATGTTCCGTAGACACACAACAGTAACTAATGTAGGCACACTTCATTTGGCAAAAGAGAATGTACCATCTTCTGGAACCTCTTCCACGGTTGGCAAACTTGGGCCAAGAGTCCAGACTTGCGGCTCTCTCCTCCTCCCTCTCAGTTCCATACTCTCCCCCACACCCTTCCCGTGTCTCTCACATCTCCTGCAATCAGAATGGAAGTTTCTCTGCCGGAAGAGATCACTTTTGTTTTTAATAACTCCCCACCGCACCTGGGAAGCTTAGCCAAGTGCCTTGCACACAGAGTAAGCGCACAACAAACATTTGCTGATTTCATTTTATGATGTTCTCTGGCTCCTACTTTGGAAAGCTGGGTCTGGCACCCCATGAACTGTTTCCTCACGGGTGGGCAACCGGGAGGCCCTGCTCCCATCAATTGGCCACAGAGTAAATCCTTCCCATCGGTGTGCACTCTGCTGGAATCCGCTATAGGGACAAGAATAAGCACACAAAGAATGACACGGGCTTATAAGGGGACACAATTCAACTTTGGAACTGCGTCTCAGAAAACATTTACAAAGTACCACTGGGTTCCCTCATCTCACAGCCCACCGCTGCAGTACTAACCCCGCCGTCAGGGTAGGGCACTGTTCTAGTAGGGCAAACGTTTAGACCAACGGTCCCCCAGCTCTTTTGTGATGAGGTCCTACTTGTTCCTTAACAGAAAATCCACAAGTAACTGAACTACGGGAAAAGAGGAGACAGACAGGAAGGAGGAGATGAGGGGCCAAAGGGTTGGGGAAGCACTCAGGCAAGCAACAAAGGGCCAGAGGAGCAAGACTATTGGAGGCTTCGCGACTCGCCACGCCTGTTTCTACCTATAATGCAGATACATCACGATGTGATCAGATGTTTAATTTACCATGCCAATGATGGCCAGAAATTCCTGTACCATCAAGTCGGCTGCAGAACACGGTATCCATGGTGAGGGTGGCCACGAGGAATGTGCTGGCTCTGCCTCCATTTGGTCACCACTGGCAGAGAGGGACCTGTGATCTTGGCAAATGGAACTGGAACCCCCTGGCCTCCACATGGACTGTGACTCAGGGGAGAGCTCTCTTCTGTGCCTAACAGAGGTGGCAGCACAGGCAGAGTCGGTCAGTGCAACCACATGGTGGCGTCAAGAAAAAAATACAAAGAAGTTTATCTAGTAACAGATGTAATGATGAGTATACACACAAAAAATTACTTCTGACATAGAAAACATGTTTTAAATAGGTGAGCTCTATAACCAACTCTCCCCTTTATTCGCATTTTTTCAGGCAACTCTGGAGTTTTTCACTCTGGGTCTAATGATGGACTCAATGGGATGGACACAATCTATGAGCAACCACATCCCCAAGGCATCCATTGGGTGATCACCAACATGGGGTTCAAACTCATGACCCTGAGAGTAAGAGCTGCACGTTCCACCCACTGAGCTGGCCAGGTGCCCCTAGAATGTTTTGTTTCTACGGCCAACTCAAGAAAGCAACACATACTTGCAGTTGGCTCGTAATAATCACCCGGTTCCAATATATAGAAACCAATTACAATAAGACCTTAAAAACCTCAATCTTCTCACCCGGGTTTCCTGGACAGCTGGCTGCAGTGAGTAACGGCATGGGGGTTCTCGTGCTAGGTCTGTACCCTATCTCATGCCATGCGAAAGCCTCTGGGCCAAAGCCACCAGACTGACCTGGATATTGGCTCACAGTCGGCATGAGCTCACCAACTATCACTGCTGCTCGTGACACCGTAAATACAAGGGTCAAAAAAGGGAACAAAGGGGATATGGAGTTGTAGAGCAGGGAATTTGTTAAGTCTGGGGCCCTACTCCATCACAAAGATGGCATGATGTTCCCCAATGGTGACAAAGCAAGCAAGACGCAACCCAACGCTCCCACAGACCTCTCCAGAAACTACCGGGTAACCAGCCAGCGGAACTGGCCCGCTCCCTCGGGAGCTCCCCCTTCCACTTAGTGGGGAGAGGGGGCACAGGATACTAGTTACAGGCCCCCAGAAGCATGTCTCTTACGTTACTGGTGTTGAAACACACACACAGCCCTTCTATCTGCAAGTTCATAGTAAAAAAGTGCCTGATGGGGCGCCTGGGTGGCTCGGTGGGTTAAAGCCTCTGCCTTCAGCTCGGGTCATGATCTCAGGGTCCTGGGATTGAGCCCCACATCGGGCTCTCTGCTCAGCAGGGAGCCTGCTTCTCTGCCTACTTGTGATCTCTCTCTGTTAAATAAATAAAATCTTTTAAAAAAAAGTGATATAGTCTTGGTATTTCTGAATTCTGAAGGGTTTTTAAGTAGATTTTGGGAGCAGTTTTAGGTTTGCAGAGAAACTGAGCAGAAAGTACAGTTTCCATTTACCTCAACACCTCCCTCCTGGTTTCCTTGGTTAATATCCTATATTCCCGTAGCACGTCTGTCACAACTGATGAGCCGGTAGTCACACGTTATTATGCCTTAAGGTCCATAGTGTGCATTGGTGCTGTGCCTTCTACGGATTTTGACAAATGTTGACAGTTTTCTCCCCTTTACAGTACGTGCTGAGGCACGATGAATCGCCTACCTTACCTCGAGACAACTGTAATTGCTTTAGCTTTGTAAAAGGAAGTTTCCTAGGATTATAACGTACATCATTTGCTTCTTTTGAATGATCCATGGTTTCAAAGCCTGTCCCCCCCGGCATAGGCCACAAACACATTCAGCTCTGATTATCTGGAAGGCAACCGCTCAGCACCCTCAAACCTACAGTGTGGCCCCACACTTGAAAGGAGTCTGGAGAGATGACAGGACCACAGAGCAAAAAGTACGAAAAACAGCCTCTGAAATGATAGCTGACATGTTGGAATTAATCAGTCTCTTGATCACTCGGTCTGGAGAGGTTTACAAGAACAGCTTCGTTAGGAGAAAGCGGGGCAGTGGAAGAGCAGTAGCATCAGGAGACAGAAAAGCAGAGGAAGAAGAAACCGGGGAGAGGAAGACGGGGCGGGGCAGACGTGGTGGCACGCAGGAGCGACAGATGGACACTGGCCGGACGGCGCGATGGCAGTGAAACAGACCACCAGCTACACGCACACAACAGTGACGTGGACGGTCTTCCAAGGAGTGAGGGAGGAAGGGACAAAGTGCGTCTCGGTTCTCTGGCCCCAAAACTGCCTAATTATTCTCCATCTCAATCTGTCAATGGGAAGGCAACGTTTAACATACTAAAAGCTTGCTTTGCACGCGAGCGCGGAAAGATGGCACTCCTTCCACCCACAGAAAATGCCTTCTGAAACCTTTTGGAAGGCTCAAGGGATAGGGTTTCTTTATTCCTGTCTATCGATTATGTACAGACACTAGCTCGAGGTATAAATATATAGACAGGCAAAATATTTACTAGTGTGAAGCAAAATTCACATTATTTCATCGGGCCTGTTCTTGGGGGATGTGCCAGAGCGCACGGGAACTACTTCAGAAGAACGCGGCCCACTCTTCTGTTTTTATCAGCATCATGTCCCTCTGGGCTGGAATCTAAGCTTACAAAGTGGCTCTCACACAAAAGCGGATCAGCGGCTGCCTGGGGATGTGGGAGAGGGTAGAATGTAAGGGCCGAAGGAGCACTAGGAAACTTTTGGGGGGAGTGACAAAAAGATCCTACCTCCTGCTGGTGGCACTGGCTTCACGGGCGCATACGTCTGCCCAAGCTCAACAGAGCACACGCCTTAAGTGGATGCACTTGATAGTCCATAAATGATAAGCAACCAAGTGGGTTTTAAATCATCTCAATCACTCTACAACGTACACTTGCACCACAGCATGACGTGGTACCCTTTGAACTTACGCAATTTGATTATTCCTTAATAAAGTAGGGAAAACATTTGATATTAAAAAAGGGGGCTCTAGGGGCGCCTGGGTGGCTCAGAGGGTTAAAGCCTCTGCCTTCGGCTCAGGTTGTGATCCCAGGGTCCTGGGATCGAGCCCCGCATCGGGCTCTCTACTCAGCGGGGAGCCTGCTTCCTCCTCTCTGCCTGCCTCTCTGCCTACTTGGGATCTCTGTCTCTGTCAAATAAATAAAATCTTTAAAAAAAGGGGGGGCTCTAGCTGACAAAAGGGGGGCTCTCAAGGGCAGACAGCTTTATCTGTAGAAGAAGTATAAACATTCACCTCCTATTACATACACGGCTGCCTGGTTTCTTCCCTCTGCGTGGTTCGCTGTGCTTACCACATTGCAAAATTCCTTCCCATGTCCTTCCTTAAAAGATGCGGGGCTTTTTTGTAGCCTAGAAGGGAAGCGCCTAGGATTTGAATATTTGAACTGATCCTGGAATCTGGAGATGCAGAATCGTTGACAAGGAACTTAGTGTCCCCTTAGCTTCCAGAAGCTACCTGGCTGAGGAACTGATCATTTTAGGAATTTGAAACTACAGTTATCTATAGGCTGTTTCTTAGAAGCTGCCGACAAACATAAAATTGTGTTAATTCAAATCTCTAAATCTATTACCATGGCTTACTGATGCAGAAATGTTTGGACTTCATGGCTCCTATGTGTGTGTTTGTGTGTACTCTGTGGTCTCTAAGAGACCTGTGTGTGGGGGGAACACCTGTTACTTCCCTTCACCTGACCACATATAGTGCACATGATGGATTAGGCCTGGGCAGATGCTAGCCATCAGCTTTGAAAACAAGAATGATGTGCAAAACCAAGCTTCGATGTCTTCCTAGTAAATCACACATTTCCAATGTGACACGAGTCAAGCTGTCTTATCCACACCCTAAAACTGAAAGTGATTAACAAGTCTTGATTAATCAAATCTAGAAATTTAGTTTTGCCCCAGCCTCATCAAAATCACCTTGCCGATAAAACCTCTGTACTCCCAGCTAGCATTTTCTTAGTATTGAGAAGTAAATGTAAACCCTTATAGCTATTACAAATTCTTGTGATTACAGCGCGTATGGTGAACGTTTCCTGGCTTGGAATGTATGTAAGACCCAGAGAGTTTATGTGGGTAGAGAAAATATGAATTCGGGCACCTGGGTGGCTCAGTGGGTTAAACCTCTGCCTTCGGCTCAGGTCATGATCTCAGGGTCCTGGGATCAAGCCCCACATTGAGCTCTCTGCTCAGCAGGGAGCCTGCTTCCCACCGCCTGCCTCTCTGCCTACCTGCTTTCTCTCTCTGTCAAATAAATAAATAAAATCTTTAAAAAAAAAGAAAATATGAATTCTACAAGCACTGAAGTGCTGACAGCAGTCTTATTTTGATTGTCCTTTTTCCAGGTTTCATCGCATTTAAAAACCACTACACATGTATCTTCTGTGCATTTTATAACTATGGCTGTTCAAAAACGAAGCCCAAGAAAATCTTGCTGGTTAAAATACAGAGGAGGGGCGCCTGGGTGGCTCAGTGGGTGAAGCCTCTGCCTTCGGCTCAGGTCATGGTCCCAGGGTCCTGGGATCGAGCTCCGCATCAGGCTCTCTGCTCAGCAGGGAGCCTGCTTCCTCCTCTCTCTCTCTCTGCCTGCGTCTCTGCCTACTTGTGATCTCTGTCAAATAAATAAATAAAATCTTAAAAAAAATAAATACAGAGGAAAACCCATTTTTTCCAAAGAGAGATACGGTGTACTCCAGGACGCCAGGAAGCACTGTTTGCCCCCCGATAACGCACACAGTCGTTAGCAGGCAGTAATGAGGAACAAGAGCAAAACCTCCTTAAGAACACACCCCTAGGCAAGGGTACAATTTTCTCATTTGTTCAAATGGTAAGCCCTTGGCAATGAGTATCTGATCCATATTCATTATCTCACGGAGCTGCCGCTTGGCTGAGGCCCGGGCCTTAGACAAGGGAGGAGGTCGTGTTTGCAGGTTTCTGTGTCTACACAGCCAGCGTGATCTCTATGCGGAGTGTGTGCTTAATTCTCGTCCGCCGGGGAGGTTTCTCTACCAAGTGATACCAGCTCTCTTTAGCCCACGCCTGCTCCGGAGAGCGGCTTCCCTGCCCGGCCCAGGTCGGGGTGACCCTAACACTGCCAAGTGGGGTCAGCGGAAGACACGGCGGCAGACGAGCAGAACGCTGTGGCTACACCCAGAGCCCAGAAAAAGTCAAGTGGGGAGAATCTGCGGGGCTGAAAAGAGAGTGGCCCCAAGAGTGAGAGACACACAGACAAAGGAGATGCAGAGAGAGAGAGAGCTACAGGAAGAAAGGAAGCAGGGTAGGTGAGGAAAGGGAGGGAAGCTTGTGGATGGTTTTCACAGGACCACATTAACTCCTCTGTGGGTCTGTGTTAATGACGCCACACGGCCAGCATTTGCTACGATTTTGTTAACTTCCTACCTAGGTCAAGGCAGATGCCATCTTTATTTTTTTTGAAAGATTTTTATTCATTGATTTGACAGAGAGAGACGCGGAACACAAGCAGGGAGGAGTGGGAGAGGGAGAAGTAGGTTTCGTGCCAAGCAGGGAGCCCGATGCGGGGCTCGATCCCAGAACCCTGGGATCATGACCTGAGTGGAAGGCAGATGCTTAACGACTGAGCCACCCAGGCGCCCCAGATGCAATCCTTAAAATTTCCTTCCCACATTTTTAACAGAAATCCCATTTTAC
>RCUC01085667.1:0-77541 GCA_003697995.1 Taxidea taxus jeffersonii
CCCCCCCCCCCCCCCTCAGTTTATTGCCACATTCTAATTGGTTTGTGGTTTCTAATGCTCACCAATTCCTAGTGACCTTTACAGCCAATGAGTAATTCGTATGGAAATGAAGCTGTTATGAAAATCTGATTAGAGAGGGAACTGGATATTTCTAGGTGTAAGAAAATGCAAATCATTTTCTAATTCTCATGCACCACTTTTCTTTTCCCCAAGTGGTTGCTGGTGACAGCATTAGAATTCTGTGGCGAAGTTTTTCAGGCAGTACACAAAGGTTGATGATCTAAGGGTGAAACTGAGCAATCTAGAAAAATCAACTTTTTCAGCTTGCTGTACAGAAAATGTCACATAGACCTAACAAACAAAGGGTAAGGTTGGTATTCATGTAATTGGGGGGAGGGGCAGTGCCAACCAATTGGTCTTGAAGCCATCTGTCCTCTCCATGTTCTCCACTCCACTCTCCTTGAACCACATCAATCAGAAAAGACAGCCAGCCAGAACACATCATCTCTCACTCAGGGACTTCACTGAACTAACACGTCACCAGTCTCCCCACCCCGCAATGATGTCAAGGCAGTTTTAAGAATAGTCACTCCAGAGGTGCCTGGGTGGCTCAGTGGGTTAAAGCCTCTGCCTTTGGCTTAGGTCATGATCCCAGGGTCCTGGGATTGAGCCCCACATCGGGCTCTCTGCTCCGCAGGGAGCCTGCTTCCTCCTCTCTCTCTCTGCCTGACTCTCTGCCTACTTGTGATCTCTGTCTGCCAAATAAATAAATGAAATCTTAAAAAAAAAAAAAGAATAGTCACTCCACCACACACAGAAAAAAGTGAGGACCTCCGATAGCATACCTTCTGAACTTTAGAGAATAAAACGAGATCACATGCAACATTTACAAACATAACATGAGCTCATTTTTCCTATTCTCACTGCATACTAAAACCACAGGGACCAAAAATAATACCATAAAACAGCCTGGGGCCAGCCCTCTAGTTCTTTCACTAAGGGAGAGAAATAAATAAAATACATTTCCTTTCTAATTGCCCTGCAGACATTTTTACTCGTCCTGAATACAGCTGCCATTAAAATGATGGTATTTTAAAATGATTCCTTTGTTTCTCTCATTTTCCAGCTATCCTTAACTCTTATCTGACAATCACGTAAAGTATTCATAGGCACAGAGGGACCTGTTCCATCAGGAAAGGCACGGGGACACTGAGCAAAATGCATACAGCTGGAAAAGACTTCTGAAATATTACCATCAGCTCTCTTGACTTGCAAACTGATTTCCTTAGACAGCAGCTCCAAAATGAAATGTCCCAACCACAGTGGAGGTACCCGTGCTAAAAAAACCACCCGTGCTAAAAAAACCAGTCGACAGCTTTATTGTCATTGCCCAGAGAAATGCCACTATGATTTCAAAAGCTTCATTGCCCAGAGAAATGCCACTATGATTTCAAAAGCTGCACCAAAATGATCATTCTCCACTAGGTTTTGGAAATTTAACCTGATACAGATTCATGTTTAAAAAGTAGCACTGGGGGACGCCTGGGTGGCTCAGTTGGTTAAGCGGCTGCCTTCGGCTCAGGTCATGATCCCAGCGTCCTGGGATCGAGTCCCATATCAGGCTCCTTGCTCCGCAGGGAGCCTGCTTCTCCCTCTGCCTCTGCCTCTGCCTGCCTCTCTGTCTGCCTGTGCTTGCTCTCTCTCTCTCTCTATAACAAATAAATAAAAATTTAAAAAAAAAAGTAACACTGGGAAAAAAAAACAATTCCAACGTTCTCTCTGCCTTCAGACCCCTAGCAATATTCCAAGATGACTATGATGCTTGATTTCTTTTCCAGAGACTTGATCAAATTCCCACTGAAGGCAGTTCAGGGGATCAAAGGAGGTTGTTTTTTTAAATGAAATGTTTAATATGAATTTAAACCCCTTTTAAGAAATTAAATATAAAAGAAGAGGAGTGGAGAAAAAGTGAGTTGCCCTAGGGCCCTGGGCAGTACAGAGGAATTGTACTTCATCTGTAGACCACCAAGGGGACTGTTCTGTCTTCTGACTTGTAGACATTGTACGCCATGTGTGGCACAGCTGAGTTACTAATGGAAATTGTTTTATTTGAACACAGGACTCTTTGACTAATTGTTGTCATTGGTCATTTAAATTTTTTTAAATTCAGGCTGTAAATGAAGAGCCCTCCAAACTGATTTGAAAATCAGTTCCTACTAATAGTATTTAGATTCTGCTTACACATTCAGAATCTTTCTCTCTCTCACACACAAGCATTTTCAGTTGGAGTCCACATGTCAACATTTCTCAGTTATCTATTATAGGGCTTTTAAAGCATATGGAGAAAGGGGAAAAGTCTTCTCACAGATGCAACTCTGCTGAGTATTTTGACCTTTTGACATGATCAAGAAAACTAACCATGAATTTTTATGCTTTGCTACAACAGAGTTATGTACACAACAGACCACCCTGACCCCATAACCCATCTCCTAGCCTTAGGAAACAGATCAAAATACAAAATCCTTTTGTTAAAAATTTTCTCACCAAGTACTATGATGAATTTGCAATTTTGAAAGACAATATACTTGGACAACTGCAACCAGATTTAATTGGTTTTGAAGACGCATATGATGTGATCAAATGTTTGAGGACACAGCCAAACCACACCCTAGGGAACACGTAATAAAAATGACTGGAGATGAATTGACATTGAGGGATGTCAGGTCAGAGACATCTGTGGTACATATCACCTGACAGTTTTTCAAAGGAAAATTTTGTTCTTTAATTTTGACATGGCTGGATGCCACCTTGTCAAAAAACAGTCTTATTTTCCTATGCCGTATGATATATTACACAACAAGACTGCTAGACCTCAGAGGTCAAGACTGGAGGTAGAGCTCCAAGCACAAGGTGAGGATCCTGAGACCTGCCCACATGGGCCTCTGGAAGAGGGAAATGTACACTCAGATGGCTGTTGGCTTTTCCCAGCTCTCTGCAGCCAGGGATCTGCGGTTCCATAGGTCTTCCTTGTACACAAGTCTTGACCTGGGTGAAGAGGACACATTCCAAGGGAGTAGAGGTTGGCTGACCTGACAACTGCCCACAACTGACAACACATCTAATATCTGTCTCCAAGAGAAAGGAGACAGTGTAGCAATGAAGACAGGCTAATAATAATGCCCTAGATTCTACTACATATTCTTCACTCTTCCAATAATAACTCTTTTTGAGCACATTCCATGTGCCAAGTTCCAGGCTAAGCACTGAGGCCCCATCTCTGTACACAAAATTAAATTTCTGCCTGTCTTTTGCCAAATCACATGAAAACACCTCAACAGGGTTTTCTACCATATTTGGAGGTTATTTTGGGGGAGAGGCTGACTTGAAACATTGGCATGTCAGGAAACTAGATGATCATACCTCCAGGGCAGCTGATAGTGCTTATTTTTATGCAGCTCCTTCCCTGCACCTGCCAATCTGTGGGTACACCCCATGGTGAATAACAGTAGGGTTAATAATTCTCCACAACCCCAACATGAAGGTCAGGTAGGTAATGAATAAAACAGAAATGGCCTCTACCCTCTGGGAGCTCACAATCTAGTTTCCAACACATATACACATGCATTACAAATTTTGATGCCCTCGACAACCCCACAATGCAACCAGAACAGGTATGATTGCCCCTACTTCAGGAAGGAAACACATGGAGCAAAATGACATTGTGTTTTGCCGAATGTCACTCAGCTTCATGGAGGAGAGCTAGAACTGAGTCCAGATTGGGTCCTCTGTCCATCCCTTCTCAGTGCCTTTCTGGCATGAGTGTTCACAGAAACAGGGGGTGTTATGCATGAATCAAGCCTCTGATGCAGCACATGCTAAGGCATCTGCATTATCTCCTGCTTGATCTTTGTCTTTATATTCCTTGATGGATCAATTAGAAAAGAAAACCTATACATACTTTTAAATGATATTTTCCATGTTCTGATAACCTCAAAATAATCCAAGATAAGATAGCAAAGAAAAGGAAGACATCC
Source organism: Taxidea taxus jeffersonii (assembly GCA_003697995.1). Taxonomy (NCBI): domain Eukaryota; kingdom Metazoa; phylum Chordata; class Mammalia; order Carnivora; family Mustelidae; genus Taxidea; species Taxidea taxus. Next base: position 4,035 of record RCUC01085667.1, read on the forward strand.
ATAAAACTAGAATGAATGCCACAAATCTCCATTATTCACAGCTGAGTATAGTTTCTGATATGCCAAGGGTTATATTGTGGCTGGATAGAACTGGAAAGAAAAAGAGACAGAATAAAATTTCTACTTCCACATCTACTGATGACTTTCTTGTTTTTCTTTGGGTAAGAAGCATTTGGTCTCAGTTTCCTCATCTATCAAGCAGAATGATCTCTGCTCTACCTTCTTTATAGGGTTAGTAAGAGCATAATATCACAGAAAGATCTCTAAAAGTATGAAAGTTTCTATAAATCCCAGGAGACTTTTTTTTTAAGATTTTATTTATTCGAGAGAAAGAGATCAGCGGGAGGAGCAGAGGGAGAGGGATAAGCAGACTCCAAGCTCAGCACAGAACCTGACACAGGGTTTAATCTTACAACCCTGAGATCATGACCTGAGCTGAAATCAAGAGTCAGATGCTCCACTGACCTGATTGAACAACCCAGGAGCCCCAAATCCCAGGCAAGAGCCCAACACTAGAACAATTAAACCATAAAGACTCCCGACAAGGCTCTGTGGAGACGTGAGGGAGGGGTATTTCCCAAGAAGAAAATAAGAGTAAATAGAATAATTTCTGCTGGTTCAGTGGAAGAGTGGTGGATTTTTGCCAGACTTTGGGAGGAGATAGAAAGCTCACTCACATCTTCCCCTGCCCCACCCTCCTGATCCCATCCCTACTCCTGTTATAAAATACTACTCCTGACCTCATTTCTTTGTCCATCCTCAGCCATTCCTTTGTGACCTGCAGATTCAACCACTTCACCATGCATGGTTTAGAGCTGCCCTTGAAGACCACTTAGAACCTTCAAGTGCTTTCAAGGGGACATGCAGGCCATCTGCCCAAAGTAACCAACCATATGGATTTCATTAGCCTTTCTCTGTTAATCCTCCCAGGTAACCTACTTGCTTATGAGAGCATTTCACATCCCACAAACCCCATGGGAGTTAAGTCTTCCTTTTCTTTGAGGCTGCCAACTCTCTCGACAATGCCAGGGTAATTAACACCACACAGGATCCCCAGGTCTTGGGGAGAACTCTGAAACTCTCTTCCCTAGAGTAATTCACCTCAGGATCTCACTTTCTTTCCTTAGCTGACAAAATCAAATCCCCTTAGCACGTCTAGTTAAAGGAATTCGGTCTATCTGTTTAATTAGCCAGTCCTTGAGTTCACCTGGCAAGCCAGCACAGGTTAATTATTAAATTCTCCCTCATTACCATGCAGAAGTCTAAAAATTTGACCATCAGGGTCAAGTAAAAGTTCAACTTCCTGAAATCCAGCTAACAAAAACACTCAGTTAACTAGAATGTTTGGTTGCACCTGCTTTTGAAAGGAAAAGGCAACTCACACAAACAAAACCTTGATTTTTTTTTCAAAAATCTACTAGGTGATGTCTTGTGGTCATATTCATTCTAGTCTTCAACATCTTCTACATTTTTAATCAGTGAGCAAATAAATATTGAGGGTCTACCATATCAAATTAGGCACCAGGGGGAGAGTAGTTATGTTTTTGCAAAATGGAGTTAGTCACCTGTTAAAATACACTTCTACCATAAATCCATTGTCTAAGAAGAAAGCAGTAAGACACAGTAAGGGCATGAAACATAGGGGCTTTTGGACTTTAAAATTTTTTGAGGATTAACCCTATCCAAGTAATAATGCTGCAGTGAACATTGCTGTACAAACAGCTCTTCGAATCTCTGCTTTCAAATGCTTTTGGTATATACCTAGGAGTGGAATTGCTGCATTGTATACAATTCTTTGTTTCTCTGTGTTAACTTTTAAGGTCTATTTTGATACAAAAGATGAGGGCATTTTCTGTTCTGTTTCCTTCTCTTTGCTGCTCAAACAATCCTACTCTTCTCTTAGGCTATAGATGCCTCTCTCCCAATAGGAAGAGGGTGGCTGGGTAGCTGATGCTGGGCCAGAACTTCAGCTAGTATCACAAAGTTTCATCTTGATACAGGACTACAGCTGAGGGGGAGGTATGTGTATGTATGTAAGTGTTGAAAAAAAACCTAAAGTCCTCTCTATATCACATATGTGTATGGAGGGTCCCAGATATTTTAGCTACCAATTCCAACTTGTAACAAAACTTTGAGGGAGCATGCGTTCTCTTTCTGTGTTTGGGTTGCAATTCTGACGTCCCAGCAAGATTGCACCAGAATGCAGGAGATGGATGGTAGAATGAAACCCATCTTCTTTCTATTCCAAATGGTTGAGAATGTTACCTGTCTGAAGGAGGGTCTTGGATAATGATGATCTATTGCATTTCTTTCCAGTTCTGATTGTGGGCATCTCTTTGTACATTATTCCCAAAACTGACCTCCTATCTGCACACTGCCCAGTGCCCTAATGAAGAGGTTCCTGAAGATAGCTAGCTGCTATGCCTAAAGAAACCTGAATTCTGGAGCTGAATCTTACTTCCCAGTTTTGTAAAGATTTTTATGTGTTCACAGCCTGATTTATTTGACTCTAAATTTTATCTTCTTTGAGTCTCTGGTCTGGGTTACAAACTACTTCTTATTAAGATTTTATTTATTTATTTATTTGAGAGAGAGAGAGAGAGAGAGAGAGAGAGAACACATGAGCAGAGGGAAGGGTAGAGAGAGGAGGAGAAGCAGCTCCCCACTCAGCAGAGAGCCCAACACCTGGCTCCCTCCCAGGATCCCAGGATCATGACCTGAGCTGAAGGCAGGCACTTAACTGACTGGGTGCCACCCAGGCACCCACAGACTATTTCTATCATCATTCAATAGCATTGATTTTCCAATCCACTGGGTAAAGAACCCTGTCCTAGACACTCTGGGAATGAATAGGAGATGCCATCTATATCCCTGAGTCCAATGTATAAACAATAGGAGATTCAGGTGAATTCATCAGAAAAGGTTTCTGGAGAAAGGGACATCTTCAAAATATTTGGAGAGAAAAGAGAATTTAAAAATATTTCAAGGGGTATGTGAGAATATATGTGTGACCAAAAAAACAAAAACAACAACAAATAAACAATAAGGCCATGACTTTATATCATGTTAGACTATGGCTACTCTTGACTGAGGAACTGTTAGTTTTCTGTAGTGTTCACACTAAGATTTGTTTGTACAAGACAGTGTATCTATATATGTTTGGGGGAGGAAATTTAGGATCAAAAAAAAGTTCCCAGAAAAAAAAGTATCGCTTTGAAACAATAGCATCATGGTAGAAATCAATTTATAGACTGCCACGGGTAAATTGGAAACCATTGCTTGAGAACAGGGTCCTCTGAGCGATGTCTCATTTCTAATTTCATCATTCACATTTGGCATGTGAAGATGAGGTTCATTAAAAAGGGACTCTCTAAAGAATACTTTGCTTTCTTTTAAATGAGTTTGAGGAACCAGTGTTGAAAAGCAAAATCCATCTCTGCTTTGGCAAACAATACCAAATGAAAGATTTCATAACCAACCCTTTGTATTTAAAATAACCCCACTATAATAGACATTATTTCAGCCAAAATGAAGAGCTCTTTTCCTAAATGTGGTCATGTTAATAGGGTAATCATGAAGAGAATCAAATTAAAACCCCTTTGCACAGAGTTTTGATGTTCAATTTCCAAATATTTTGTATCCTGCCCCTTTCTTCCAGACAGACACACATACACATTGTGTGTGCATGCACACACACACACACCACCACCACCACCACCATTTGCATAATCGTGATGAACAAATATCTGAAGTTTGTTATATATGAAAGCATCGGGAGCAAACTACCCCACTGGCCAAATCCTGAAGAACATTTTTTGCTTTATTTTCTTGGCCTTGGGTTTCAGCCAATTGTATAAGCAAAAATTTTGAAAATAGCATGGTCAGTGATTGACAAGAAATATAAATATATTCAAGGAGGTTTAGATACCTTCATGCAATACAGATCCATAGAAAGTTGTCAAAGTTAAGAGACAAGTGCTTGGAGGACACGTCCATATTTTTAGGATTGACATCAAGAGGACAACCATGGTTTCTCATAATTCTGCACTGATCTTGTCTTAAAACACTCCTGTCTGGAATTGCCCAAAGATCTGACCTACAGGGACTAGTCTACAATTTTTTACAAGATTGTTTTTCACATCACAAGAATTGAGACTATTTAGCCTGAAGAAAATACGCAGCAGTAGAATATATTAGGATAGAATGTCTTAAAAAATATTTGAAGGGTAGACATTTCAAAGATGAATTGTACTTGTTTTATGGGACCCTAAGGGACAGAACAAAACTCAGAGGGTGGATATTACAGAGATAGAGATTTCTGGCTCATTGTAAAAAGAACATTCTCATAGAGCAATCCAAAAATAGAATGAGCTACCTCCATAGATAGTGAGCTGTTCATCTTTGAAGGGATTCAAGAGTAGGCTAATGGCCACTTGTCAGGGATGTTGAATAGGGGACTCAATAATCTAATGAGTGGCTGCATTAGAGCAACGTGTTCCGATACTGGTTGCATATAAAATCATTTGGGGAGCTATTTTAAAACACAGATTATTCGGCCTCATGCCTCCTCCTGCCATGTTGATCCCAGAAGTTCTATTGATCGTCATTTTTAAACTAGCACCCCAAGTGATTCCAACACAGATGACTAAGAGCCACTCTTTGAAGAATGTTTGACTGTATAACATAGAAGATAATTTCTACTTTCATTATTTGAATTTGCTTTTTTTCTACTAATCCTACATGAAGGATAATGGGAGAAGGCTGGAGGCTGGACTTATAGAGCAGAGAGAAGCCCGAGTAGAAATAGCTAGGGCCTGTCTGGCAGGAAGAAGTATCTTGAGAAGGAGCACAGCTGACTGGCTGAGTACTAGCCTCTCCTCCCAGTGTTCCTGTCAGGGAGAGAGAGAAAAGACAAACTTTCCCCTGATCAACAGGGACCATTGGAAGATGATTGTTTCAGGGACTCGAATATGAGGCTTTAGGATGCCCCAAGTGCAGACAGAAATCCATAGGGAAGCTCAAGCAATGGTATCTGACTGGAAACTATGGACAATGAAAGTCCTGAAAGGGTGGAAGAAGTTACACTACAGCAGAATAATGTCCAAGGGCCATGGAATGTTTCTTATATCCTGTGATCCCTATGACATCCCTCCTTTTCCATTGCTCAATTACTAAATAGGTCTTAAGTGACAAGGACTGTTGTATTAGTGTCTTTATGGACCCTTCAACAAGCCCCTGATTCCATCTTCCCATCCTAGAGTATGGCAGGTGGCCAGGTCCAGGCCTTGGTTATCAGTGGAGATTTCGATCAGTATGACCTAGGTCAAGGCTGTGAGTAGAGGAATTTCTTAGGAAAAACGGACAGAAGCAGAAGATAGCTCTTTCCTACTTTCCTTTAACTGCCCCTTACCTCCCTCTCTCTTTCCTTCTTTTACCTACTGGGTGTCACATGGTCGGGGATGCCATATTAGTGATTTCATAGAGGCTTCAAAGAATCTTACCTCCAATGGCCCTACCTGAAGAATTTCAGTGAACATCCATAGGAGCTAGTCAGCACGGAAAAACAAAAGCAATAGAAACCGGAAAGCAGCAGGGACACAAGAAATGTCATAAAGAGAAAGAAAACAATGGAATAGATTGTAGAGATTGCTCAGGAGCTTGAAATCTCCCACCAGCATGACAGAAGCTACCAGCCCTCCCTCCATCTCTTTCCCCATGTAACCTCTGGGGTCTCAAGGGATCAGAGCTACTGTGTTGGGGGTTTTTACAGAGGCTTCAGGTACTGCCAAGGTCTGAAATCCCCAGGTATAGTACAGTAGATAGACAAACAGAAAAGCTGGCCTTCACTTGGGGAAGTTCAAGCATTAAAATATCGTTGGAAACTACAGGCATGAGAAAGGGCCTTAAACAAATGAAAAGGGGCAGAATGAGAAATTTCAACAAGAGCTTTGAACTCTTGGCTATTAACCAAAGCTCTCTCCACTATCACATGACCTCTGGCCTCCCTCCCTCTGGGTCCTTTTGCATGTCTTTTATGATGAGGCAGCTGTGCTATGTTACTGTTCCTCAGATCCTTCAGGGAGCCTCGTGCCTCAAAGTTCCCAGCCCAGGGGAACTTCACTGGGTAGACATGAACCCAGTCAATGGGAAGAGCTCAGAATTAGGAGGATATAAATACTATCAGAAGAGGAGTGTGTATTTTAAAACTGGTCCAAAAGGGAAAGACCTGCCTTTCAGCTGGACACAATTTTCTTTTTTTTTTTCCTTCAAATTTTTACTTACATTCTAGCTAGTTAGCATATGGTGCTCAACTGGTTTCAGGAGTAGAATTCAGTGATACATCACTTACATACAACACCCAGTGTACTTCATCACAAGTGCCCACCTTAATCCCCACTCTCCATCTAGCCCCCACCCACCTCCCTCCAGCAACCCTCAGTTTGTTCTCTATCCTTGAGAGTCTTTTACGGTTTGTTTCCCGCTCTCTTTCTTTTCCCCTGCCCATATATTCATCTGTTTCGTTTCTTAAATTCCACATTTGAGTGAAATCATGTGGTATTTTTCTTTCTCTGACTGACTTATTTTTCTTAGCATAATATCCTCTAGGTTCACCCACGTCGTTGCATATGGCAAGATTTCATTCTTTTGATGGCTGCGTAATATTCCACTGTGTATTTATACCACATCTTTTTCTTTTAAAGATTTTATTTATTTATTTATTTATTTATTTATTTATTTATTTGACAGAGAGATAGAGAGCACAAGTAGGCAGAGCAGCAGGCAGAGGGAGAGGGAGAGGCAGATTTCCCTCCATGCAGAGAGCCCGATGGGGGGCTCGATCCCAGAACCCCGAGATCATGACCTGAGCCAAAGGCAGACACTTAATGACTGAGCCACCCAGACGCCCCTATACACATCTTTATCCAGTCATCAGTCGACAGGAATCTGAGCTCTCTCCATAATTTGGCTGTTGTGGACATTAGTGCTATAAACAGCATTATCCGGGTGCATGTACCCCTTTGAATCAGTATTTTTGTATCCTTTGAGTAATTGCCTAGCAGTGCAATTGCTGGGTCATAGTTTGTTCTATTTTTAGCTCTGCGAGGACCCTCCATACTGTTTTCCAGAGTAACTGCACCAGTTTCCATTCCCACCAACACTGCAAGAAGGTCCCCCTTTCTCTGCAACCTCACCAACACCTGTTGTTTCCTGTGTGGTTCATTGTAGCCATGCTGACAGATGTGAGGTGGTATCTTATTGTGGTTTTGATTTGTCTCAGAAGCACTTTTCTAATGCACCACTTCCTGTTCCTTACCCCACTTCCTTTTCTAATTTTACCTGCTGGGTCTGGGCATTGGGCCACACACACAACTGCATTTGTTTCTTACAGAGGCATTAGAGAGACCAGAGATTCAACCTTCCCCACATAGGAGACTTGTGGAGTGGACAGCCCCAGGTACCCACATGGCAGGGTGAAGTCTCCTAGGAATAAGTGCGAGTGACTGGTGAGGAGAACTTGAGCTGGACCCCTCCTCCTGGTATCTCTAATAAGAAGAGCTTGAGGGCTCATCTTTTTAGGAAAGAGTGGTATGGTGGTCATTTGTAACCACACTGAAGTGCTGGCTCTTTGGGCCTTCAAAAAAGAAGAGGAACTGCTGTGTTCTTTTCTTCCTCCCTCCCTTTTGCTAATTCTGCATCGTCCCTGCCATTTCTGCATGCTATATGAATTAGGGAAAAAGGAGTGTGAGGCACCGGGGCAGTAGTAGTAGCATTCTGATTCCCAAGCAGGAGAGAAATGCTTTCCAGACCAGAGACCAGACTGCCCAGCCTTCATCCACACAATCAGTTAGGGACTGGTTGGTCAGGTTTCCAGTCAGTGCATGCAGTGGGCATTGCTCACAGTCATACAGGGTGAAGCTGGCATGGGGAGATGTTAACAAGTTAGTAGGGTATTCTTACCACAATTTGCAATGCTGATGAGTACTTAATAGGAACCATACCTTCTTTCTACCTTCCATAGGGTGCCACCATCACCATCTCCCAAACAGAAGTGTGTGTGCTGATTATGACAGAGATGAGACCTCAACCCTTCCCCTCACTGAAGAGTAATTTCTCTCCTCTGTGGAGTCCAGATCAGTTTTTGTCCAGCTATTGTCCAATCTTTTTCCCTTCTGTTCCACTGGGACCCATGCTGTTACCATGGATAGCTCTTCTGGTGGCCAGTGACACTTCGGGGATACAACACAATATCCAGTGTATCAGGACCTCCTACCTCCAGTTGCTTTGTGCCAGCCTTTTTGTCTTCCCAGGAAATTATGGGGATTGCCCTTCTGCCAGTCCAGAGATTAACAGGGGCTAGTTAAAACCCTTTGTTATCTTGAAAGCTTCCCTTTTCTTCCCAAACCTTTGGTTACACAACACAGCCAGACCCTTCCTTAAGTAATCCTTATATCAGAAAAATCACAGCTGATAAAAACAATAAATAGTAATTACTCACATTAGAAATATAGTCTTCCCTGGAAAATGGAGATCCCCTAGTGCATTTTGATGTTTACAAATCATTAACTGCTTGTCAGAAAAACCTAAGAGGAGGGCTGTCAGAAATAAACATAAAACAGCCCATGCATCAAAAGAGAAATAAAATTTGATTTTCAAAAATGAATCTAATTCATGGCACAGCTTTTTCTAGGAATTCATCTGTTACATGATGGAAGGCATACTTTTATCTAGGCATAGCAGCACAAACCAGGGAAAGGCAAGTTTGAAGGTGCTGAAAACCTTACTTCCTGAGGTTGAGCCAATCTACATAGATATGGTTACAATATTCCAGAAGTCTGGTAGCTAATATTGGAGGCTCCCTTACAAACATCAGTTATTTTTTCAATGCTTTGGATCTGTGTCTTCCCAACACTGTAATATATATTCAGCCTGCCCCATGTTGCCAAGACTGAAACGATGAGAAACTTAAAAAGTTCTGCATTCCCTGATTTTGTATTTCAATTTGTAAACTTAATGTTGCATTAATGGCCTATTTTGCATATCTGTTTGATTATACCATCTTAAAGATTCATTTAAACCTGGGGAGGACAGCATGACTCCTACCTGCTTCTCATTAATAACATACTTTTTAGTGACTGGATAATGAATGACCTGGATAGAAATCAGTAGAAATGCAGATTGCCATTAGGTGTAGAAGGGGGGAGGGAGTCCATTTTTTTCCACCATACTGACAAACAACTTCAAGGAAGAAGGTATTGAAAGCAAGCCTCAAAGAGAGATGACTGTCTAGGAGGGCTCTTAATTAAATATTCTGTTGTCTTTATATGCAAGACTGTGAAGGAAAAAGCCATCCTAATGAAAATTAAAATTTGCGAGTGACTTAAAAAATTTTGGGTTAAGAGAAAAATGCTCTCTAATTCTGAGAAAGAAAACCAGATAATCCTAATGACAGATTATCCTAATGGACTCTGAAAAACATATGGGTCTGCATAAATAGTCTTTAATTTGTTGAGTTCACTACTCTTAGTGGCACACTTGTGGAGATGGAGGGTAGGAGGTAGTGAACAGTAAGCATTTTGGCTGATACAAGTCTGCCATTGGTTGATCAGAGTTGGAATAGAAGGCAAACAGGAGATTCTTAGAGGAAAACTCCATAACTTTTTTTTAAGTATTATTGGCTTACTCCACCTGTCTGGAAGAGCACCAGATAATAATGGTCTTGCTTGAGATATAGAGGGCCTATTTTTCAAGTTACTGTATTTCTTTGGTAATAAGATACTGGCACTAAAATAGGGACTTAAGGAGAATGAATTTTGAACCAATGACTCCTAATAAATTATCCCACAGGCCACAAGTTTCACAGGTACTAGAAAATACATGAAATTTGGAAAAGCAACCTGGACTTTCAGATTCCCTTTACTCTTCTAAATCCTTTAAGATTCAACATGGCTTCCTTCTGCAGTTTGTTGCTCCTTACTGAATAGAGGTGATAACTTTTATCTATCAGAATAGATAGTTAAATGAAATAATGTTAACATTATTTCATTTATAATGTTAACATTTCAAGTTAAATGAAATAATGGTTTGATTAGGCTTACTCTGGAGAGCTTTCATACTTTGGTTTTGTTTCTGTTCAATAGTAGCTGTAAATACACAGGTCTGAATATGAAACAACCTAGTTTTCTAGATTATTATTTAAAAACAACAACAATTTTCCTTCAGCTCATGAATCTGTCTCTATTTCTAAATGGGGTTTGACTTACAAACTTGTGGTTTGGCAGCATTCGTTTCAGTGTGGAACTTTTTTTTTTTAAGATTTTATTTATTTGAGAGTGAGAGAGAACATGAGCAGAGGGAGGGGCAGAGGGAGAAGCAGACTCCCCATGGAGGGCAGAGCCCGATGTGGGGCTTGATGCAGGACTCAATCCCAGGACCCTGAGATCATGATCTGAGCTGAAGTCAGATGCTTAACTGATTGAGCCACCCAGGCGCTCCTCAGTGTGGGACTTTTGTTAAGGATTGTTTAGCGTGATCACTGTATGACAATAACCAAGCCCAATGGCCTTAATATTCAACCTGTCTAATTCCCCCAGTCTCACTTCCATATGAAATGCTGGTCCCATACTCCCTTTGGTGACTCAGAAAAGTCAAATTTGCAGGTGTGACCTTAATGTAATTGTAACACAGTTTGAAAATGCTAGGCAAAGGCCTTTGGAATGAGTATTTGACAAAGTTATTTGGAATTTTTAGTGGAAAGCATCTCTGGAGATTCTACCACTTTTAATTTTGATTACACTCAATCCTTCAGGCTGTCTGTCAGAGCTAATACAAGGAAGTACTATTTTTTAAAAAAACAGGGGGAAATTGTGAATATTGTCACCTGCCTGCCTACTTCTGTTGGAATTCTTCTCTTAGAAAGGAGACTCCAAGAGAGGGCATCCAAACAACTTAATGTAGTAACTCACAAAGCCAGAAAGACAAAATCAGGCTAAGTGGGAACTTAGGGAACATACTTTTTTTTTTTTGCCACAAATATTCCCTTGTATAATGCTCTGTTCTTTTGAAGGAGAGTATAGTTTTCAGACAGCAGTAACAAGGATATTCTTTCATGGCATACCTAGACCCAAGAGTTCATTTATTTTTCAATTTTATACTACTAGAATAAATTTAAAGGAAACAGTTCTTGTGTATGCCCAAGTGATTTTTGCCTAATGCAACTACTTTAAAGAGGAGACACTTAACTAAGTTTCCTAACTTAGTAACTAATGTAACATAGTAACATAGTAACTATGTTGTCAAGAACTGTACTAAATTCATTATAAAGCAATGTCTCATTTCATCCTTGCAAGAGCACTGTGAGATACGTCTTATCGTATTTTTCAGATGAGGAAACTGAAATTCAGTAAGGTTAAATGATTTTCCCAAAGTTATTCAGCTAATAAGTACCAAAGCCAGTTCTTTATAACTTTATTACCTATGTTCTTAACCTCTGCTCTATGCACCAAAATAATAATAATAATAATAATTGCACATTTCACCATGGACAGGCAGAATATTGGTGACTGGATGGCTTCTTCACAGCATGCATGCTGGCCAAGGCAGAATAAAAACAGGCTGGGATCAAGGGCCTGAGTTTGAAGAATGGGGGTATAAAGAAGTATGTTGATTTGTGTTTGTGAGTGGGTATCAAACTAAGTGGCTGACTACTTCTCTAAAGAAAATAAGAGCAAAGTAGTAGCCTTATCTGCCCTTTTGCATATGGAGGCCATTGCCTCTGGCCACCAATGGTGAAGATTAGTGAAACCTAATCATTTTTTGAAGTCATCCCCCACACGCCATACTTACCAGAAGGTTCTGTAACTTGAGCTTCCATGCTGCAGAGTTTGTGCCAGGAGAAGCAAATGCCAGAAAATCAATTTTCCTGAAGCTTTCACAGTCAGTTTGTTTGCCAGACAAAACCCCAGCCAGCCACTTTTTTTAATCAGCATAGTACCTTCAGAAATAATACTTACCGGAACACTCCTAACAGCAAGAAGGAAAAGACTTAAATCTAAAACCCAACTGTTCAAAATTGAGAACCACCAGGGAAGGTGAAATGTGAATATATTGACTCTTTTTTTTTTAAGATTTTATTTATTTATTTATTTATTTGACAGACAGAGATCACAAGTAGACAGAGAGGCGAGCAGAGAGAGAGAGGAGGAAGCAGGCTCCCTGCTGAGCAGAGAGCCTGATAGGGGCTCAATCCCAGGACCCTGGGATCATGACCTGAGCCGAAGGCAGAGGCTTTAACCTGCTGAGCCACCCAGGCGCCCCCAAATATATTGAAATTGAACATTTTAGTGGCCCTATTTGGACTTAAATATATTCTCTCCTAAGCATCTAATGAATTAGCGTTGATCCTACTCTCTCTCTCAGCAGCATTGACAGCACATAACCTGGCATTATCCTTCCCACCTATATGTGTCCATGCCCTCTGTGCTCCTGACCTATCATCCCACAGAACCCCTCTTGCATGCCCTCCCCAAGACCTAGCTTGATTCTCCGTCCCTTCCATGTTCCTCCAGCACAAATTCTCTAATAAACCAAATCATACAAAGGTGGTGCATATGAATTTTGTTGCCCTCACATTTGCTATGATAGCATAATATAATTTATTGAGGATTTACCACATTCCAGGCACTGTGTTGGGTGCTTTATATAAATTACCTCGTTTCATATTCTATCTCCATTTCAGAGACAATTATTAGAGCATTAGATGAATTTAAGTAATTTGTCTAAGTCAAACAGAAGGCATGATCTATAAAGGTAGGATTTAGGGACTTGTGACAAGCTAGTTGAGTATTATATTGGTGCCTTTACCTCATAGCATACTGCACAGGCTTCAAAACTGAACCAAGGAAGAGGAAGGCTATATAAAATCATGTTGAAATGACAGGTCAAAGAAGTAATCCTCAATGAATTCACTGGCATTTTGGTCAATGTAGGCACTAGGAATTTCTCCACTGGGAGGCAATGTGGAGTGGTAGGGGAAAAAAACAGGTTTTGGAAGCCAACAGACCTAGATTTGAGCACTATTTCTGCCACTTGGCATCTATGCAATATCACCTTACCTCTCTATGCTTTGAAAGATGGTGGGGAAGACAAATGATGACAACGTAATTAACAATATAGACTTCCTTGTCAAATGATCTGGGTTTAAATCTCAGCTACTTCATTCATTTATTCATTCAGTTAATATTGAAGACCTTCTATAAGACAGCCTTTGTTCTAAATGCTCAAATGAAACTTAGTGGATGAGACAAAAAAAGATAAACAAATATGTAAATAACATACATGTTTTGGCTGGTGTTAAGTGAAATAAAAACAAGCAGGTAAGGAGAAAACATGTTGGGAAACCTGTTCCATCACAGCTGATGGAGGAAGGGTGACATTTGCCTCTGCACTGCAGTGAGGTGCACTGAGGTGCACTCTGCACTGCACTGAGGTGACATTTGCCCAGAAACCTGAAGGAAGCAAGGGGAGAAGCCATACAAACATGAGGTGGAGTAGGGTGAGGGGAGATTTGTTCTAGATACAACAGCATGAGCAAAGACTCTGACATGGGAAAATGCTTGGTGGGTTTGAGAATGACAGCCCACATGGCTGAAGTGAAGTAAGAGAGGGAAGAACAGTAAAAGATGAAACAAGACAAACCTGAGCCTGTTGTGCTGGGTTTCCTAAGCCCTGGTAAGGACTTTGGATCTTATTCTGTGTTTGATAAGAAGTCATTTTGAGGGCTTTGAGCAAAGGAAAGACATAATCCAATTTATGCACAAAAGGTTCGTGCAGACTGCTAGGCAAGGGTAAAAGTTGAGGAGTAGGGAGACCACTTAAGAAGTGAGGATGGTCTTTCAGGTGAAAAATGACTGGCTTGGACTGGGGTGAAGATGGTAAGAAGTGGTTGGATTTTGAATGTATATAGTGGAGATTGAGCTGACAGGGAACAGAATGTGAGAGCTAAGAAAAAAGTCAAGGATGACTGTAGGGGATTGGCCTGAACAACTGGATGAACTGGATGATGGCACCATTTCCTCTGATGGAGAACACTGGAGGAGTAGCAAGTCAAGGTACAGAGAATTGAGAGGTGCGGTTTGGCCATACTAAGTTCGAAATGCCTATGAGATATCCAAGTGGAGATACCACATAGGCAGTTGGAGAATGAGTCCAGGATTTAGAGAGGTCAGGGCTAGAAATCTTACTAGCTCTATCATCTTGAACCAGTAAATGAATCAGTAAATACTCATCCATTGCCTCATCAATAAAATGGAGATAATGTTTGTCTCATGAAGCCATTTCGAGGACTCACAATAATGTATGTAAAGTATGCGGCACCATTCTTGGTGACCCTAAGTGCTTAATAAATGGCAGCCTTCTGATTGTCAGTATTCACTGCAACAACTGGTGGCTAGCTGTTGCAGAATCTTTGTTGATTGTTCCAAACCCAGACTGAATATTAGAATCACCTAGAAAGATTTTTTTTTTAATTTGTCGACCCCACTTCAGGCCAATTACATCAGAGTCATGGGAGCAGTGATCAGTAGCTGCCCAGGTATGTATTATTTACAGATAGAAAACAGATGAGCTGGATTTAAGAGAACATCTCTTCGGATTAGTTCCAGCTCACCTTTTGGAAATCTAACTCTCCTCCCAAAAGACTAAATGGAAAATTTGGGCTCTTCCTGAACAAATTACTTCTTGTTTTTATATTGGTCTTTTCCCCCTTAGCATGAAAATAATTCTTGCTCTAAGGACTCAAAGAAACAGCCACTGTGCAAACTCAAAATATTGCAATTCCAGGATATATTTTTTCCCTTTAATAGAAAAATATTTGTTCTTCTCATTTCCTAGGCCCTGGATTGTCAGGCTTGGCCTCTGCATTACAATTATAACTGATTCAAGAATAATAAGAGTGTTGAACTTCTCTTTTAAATGCCTTAGTTATAAAAATAAATAAATAAATACGTAAAAACACAGCTTGAAAGTGAAATCCAATTGGCCAAGGGTTATAGGCTCTGGATTGCTGAAAATGAAATTTCATTGAAAAATAGAAGTCCAGCAGGCTGAGAGAAGTAACCATAGAAAGTTCAACAGTGACGGCAGGCCTAGAAGCAATCCACTGCTTAGGAGTCAGGGAATTGAAGACTTTGCTTTAGCTAGTAGTTAAAGGTTGTGGCCTTTAAAAGTTGATTCAGTCTTTCTTGATCACAGCCCTAGTAGTCCACATGTATATGTTTTCATTCTTAGAATAAAGGGGAAAAATAAGTTGTTGACTTCTGTTTTAAAAAGTGAGGACTTCATGTGGGTTACGAGTAAGACATCTTAGTCTTCAATCTCATATTTTACGGAAGGAATAAGAGAAATATGATGCCATTTGATGCCATGCTAAAGGATAGGCACCATTCCAAGCAGAATTTATGTGAACTTGGTCCAGCCCTAGAGTATAATTTACAACCATCCTTTAACCTACCTGGACAGTGTACTGTGGGAGAGCATGGAATCTGGAGGCTGCATGAGTGAGTTCTCAGCTCCACCACTTGCTGTCTGGACAGACTTAGGCATGTTACTTAACTTCTCTGTGCCTCTGTGCACTTTTAAAATGGTATAATAATATAAACGGTTTCAAAAAGTTATTGTGAGTATTACATGAGTTAACACAAGTAAAACATCTAAAACAGAGTCTGGAAGTATGGACTCAATTAAATGTTAATTATTGTTGTTTTGCCCATTTAATCACGGCTCCATCAAAGCCTATAAAACAGGGTTTCTCAGCTGTGGTACTATGGACATTTCAGGCCAGGTGGAATGGGGGTGTCTGGTTCATTGCAGGATATTTAGCAACATCTCTGGTTTCTATCCAGGTAGTACTCCTCTCTCAAAGTTGTAATAACAACAAAAAAAAAAAGGCTCCAGATGTTGCCATGTTTTCTGGGAGGCAAAATCATTGCTGATTTGAGAGTCACGGGGTAGAGGATACTGGGTCCCCTCCTCTATTCCCCCAGAATAGGGTGATAGGATCTTAGAACCATTTTCTCCAAATATTTGTTGACTCCAGCTTTCAAAGTCATACAGCCACCAATGCTACTTTCAACCCATTGGAATGTTCTTAGTCTAACCTGGCAAGAGAAGCAGAAGACAAATTAGAATACTGATCTGACTTTGCATGCTAGGAAGGGACACTGGAAAGGTCACTGGAAACTGATCTGGATTGTTACCTGCACCTTTGGAGAAGAGACATCTGAAACTTCTTGAGGTGGAAGGAAACCTGTCCCTGAATTTGAGATCACAGTGTGAAAATGATAGTTAGGCAAAGGCACTTGGAATGAGTACCTGAAAACTTGAGGGCAAAATTCAATGTCTGGGCAAAAGGTGACCTCCAATTCCACTGAAGTTGTCTAAAAGCCCAGGCCCCAAAATAATTCAGACAGGATCCTAATGCACCAATAGAAAAACTAAGAATAGAAGCTAGTATTTATTTCCCCTTCTTCCCCCTTGGCTTGCCCCTGTAATACATCGTCACATAGCAGTTGCTGACTGAGCAAGAGGAAACTGACAAGCAGGACTTAACTGAATGCTTAGAAATGTGTGAACCTGAAATGGAGGAAAGAAAGACAATGAAACTGAGGACTGGGTCATGCTTTAGAAATGAAGTAATTTCCTGTGTGCCTTGCTCCAAGTCAAAATGGAAACCATTGCCTTTGCTTTAGGGAAAGAAAGTGTAAAATTCAATGATTCCTTTTTCCAAATGCAACTCATTGGAGCGTCTGGCTTCTTCAAAGCAGATGTGGAAGAAAACCATGTGTCAGGTGCATTTGGCAAGCCAGATGTGCTTGTTCTTGCTTCTTCTGCTCCAAATTGCTCTGATCCTGTCACATGGTGAGGCATGAACACTAGGGGCCGATAGCAGGGTTACAGTGAGTGACAGGAATATTCATTGATTCCAGTACCTTAATGGAAAACAATTGGGGTTAATTGACAGTTTATCCTGACTTTAAAAAAAAAAAAGGCTTGGGGGTGCCTGGGTGGTTCAGTGAGTTAAAGCCTCTGCCTTCAGCTCAGGTCATGATCCCAGAGTCCTGGGATCGAGCCCTGCATCGGGCTTTCTGCTCGGCAGGGAGCCTGCTTCCCTTCCTCTCTCTGCCTGCCTCTCTGCCTGCTTGTGATCTCTCTCTATAAAATAAATAAAAATAAAATCTTTTTTAAAAAAAGGCTTGAACAAGAAATTAAAAACGTTTTTGAAGGTGAGTTGCTTTCTTTTACCAAGAAAGTTATTGTCAGTGTCAGAGCCGACAAGGCTAGGCTTATTGTGGGAAAACAATCTGTAACCATGCGTTCCGTGGACACGCAGGGTATCACAGGCTTGGAGGGCATCTTGGCTTTGGTCCTCAAAAGGACCGTCACCTGGATCAAGTTATGGAACAGGCAGCAACTCCTGAATTTCTGTATCAGAAGCCCAGCAGGGTGGCATTCTGGTTGGGACTCATCTGGAGGCAATTCATTGCAAGCGCTGCATTACCCAGACTTGTTTGTGGTGACTTTGCTGAACTGATGGAACATGCCCACGTGACACCACTTGGCCTTGGCCTCAGCCCTGCGCTTACCCTCTCTCACTCTTGATTCCCTCATCTATAAAATGGGGATTCATCCTTCCATTCCACAGATATTTTTTGAAAACCTCCGCATGTCAGACACTGTTCTAAGTGCTGGAGATGAAGCAATGAACGTACAAATCCTGCTGCTTCTACCGCACCAAGTTGCCTTGGAGGTTACATAGGATGGCGTGTATAAAATCACTTTGGCAACCTGAAGGTCTTATGTGAATAGGAAGTTTAAAGAAATTCAACTGTCTCCTGCTTCTGCTTATGATGAATCTAAGACATCTCTGAATAAGAAAGAGAAATACTTGAAAGATTATGTGATGAGCAACATTCCTGCCCCAAAAATCTCCCCTTTGTAGGCCTAACCCAAGTGCTTAAAACTTCCACAGTCAGAGTCACCATGCAAAGAACTTCTGTAGACCTAAGATTTATAACCATATTAAAGCATTGAGAATGGGTCCCCTCCATCCAGGCTTTGCTCTCCCCCTAGTCCTCCCACTAGGACACAAAAGGACCTGTCCTCTTCCAAAGCCAGCAACCAGTAAGAAAGGCAGAGCAGCACCTGGGTGGCTCAGTTGGTTAAGCATCTGCCTTTGGCTCAGGTCATGATCCCAGGGTCCTGGGATTGAGCCCCACATTGGGCTCCCTGCTCAGCCCCCACTGAGTCTTCTTCTCCCTCTCCCACTGCCTGCCACTCTGCCTACTTGTGCGCTCTCGCTCTCTCTCTCTCTGTCAAATAAATAAATAAAATCTTAAAAAAAAAAAAAAAGGAAAGGCAGAGAAGAGAGGGAGGAAAGAGGAGGTCAGGAGCTCTCCAGAGCAGTCATGGCATCAACTTCCTTTCTTCCAGTGCCTTGCCTCACAAGGATCACCTGTTCATATCCCAGTATTTGAGAAACACAATGACACAACAGAGAGGGCACAGGAGGTACATAGGAGTCCTGTAGTGCTCAGTCCAGGTAGACAGCTGACCAAAGCCACCTTTTTGAATTTGTACCAGCTAGCAGTCCCCTGCCCCAAACATTTATTACAAGTCAATATTTCAGGGCACCTGGGTTAAGCATCCAGCCCTTGGTTGCAGCTCAGGTCATGACGATCTCAAGGTTATGGGACCGAGCCTTACACTGGACTCCACACTCAGCATGGAGTCTGCTTGTGAGTCTCTCTCTCCCTCTCCCTCTGCCCCTCCCCTCACTCTCACTTTCTCTCTCTCTCTCAAATACATAAATAAATTTTTTAAAAAGTAGAAATTTCAGAGGATATGCTAAGTAATTTGGAAGAAAATGCAGATTATAGTTTTTAACGATGTTTTCTTAACTAAAGGTACAATCTAGAGAAGAAATTGACCAAATTGTTAAGCAATAAATAATCTACAATAAAAGTAGAGAAGCCAAACTGAGGGAGGGTAAGGCATTTTTGTTTGGAACACGCCATTTTCCCCTTCATTAGTGGCCTATTTGCAGGGCTGGCTTTTTCCAGCTCCTGAATATCACTTTTTACAATGCCAAGAAACTCACTCACATTTTTGGGACACAAATCCCCTATTCAAATAAAAATGATCCCTTGTTTAAGGGTAACAGAAACCTTTAGGGTTGTTTGTTTAAAGATTTTATTTTAAATAATTTAAGAAAGCATTTGAAAGAGAAAGAAAGAGAACATGAGTGGGGGGAGGGAGAGAAGGAGAGGGAGAATCCCAGACAGACTCCATGTTGAATGTGGAGCTCAACGCCGAGCTCAATCCCAAAATCCTGAGATCACAACCTGAGCCAAAGTCAAGAATCAGACACTTAACCGACCGAGCCACCCAGGCACCCCAAGGGTAACAGAAACTCTTGTAATATCATTGAACATCTCCATGAGAACCAAGACTACTGATGCCAGAGAAGGGGACAGAATGGATCTCTGAGTAAAGAAGACAGTGAAATCGGGGAAGAGAGGTAGAGACTGAGAATCCAGCCTCTCTGTGAATTAACAGATTATGCATGCCTCTCTTGACAATCATATTTCCAATTTATTAGTCTGTTTTGTTAATGCAGTTAATTCTCAACTATCAACATATTAAAAAATTCCTGTTGAATCCTGTCAAAATGAAAAATTGTGCTCATATCCAGATAGTGAGAAGAGACTGTGTCATTGTCATTTGTGTTAGTGCCCTGTATCAAGCATATTATCATCAATTCTGGGGGCCACATTTTAGGAGAGACTCTGAAAAATTAAAAAGTATCTAGAAGATGGAGGATCCCAGATACGGGAGGGGAATGAAGGAATTCATATTATAAGGGTAATAAATGAAGGCCTTACAATGTTTAGCCTGAAAAAGAGACAATTAACAGGCGACATGGTGGTGGCCATCTTCAGGCTGTATGCCATGTGGAAAAGAGCATATTTATTCTGTATTGTCACAGAATACAGAATTAGGACAGTAGGTAGAACTGCAATTGTAATAGTCATTCATTCCACAGATATATAGTGAGAGTTTCCTACATGTCAGGCATTGTGTTAATCACTGGGAATGCAGAGACAAAAGAGAGAGAAAGAGAGAGATATTATTCCTACTCCCAAGGTTCTCAGATTGTGCTGGAGATGACCATTACAAAGCAATATAATCAGTGCTACCTACAATGGAGAAACAGAAGCAGAAAGGAAAGACTACCCAATTCAAGCAGAAGGCTTAGGGCTAGAGGGGAGAAAGACTCTCATGAAGGATGTCAGCCCAACAAAAAGAATTTTCCATCAACGTGAACTGCTATAAACTATGAGCCTCTTCTGGGCTCAGGAGTGCCTCACCACCACAGACATTTGAGCAGAGAAGCCATTGCTGCATTGGGTGAGGGGCAGGACCAGATGGTTTTTAAGGTCTCTTCTACTTCTTAAAGCCTGTTTCTCTACTGATTCCAATGGGATGTTCTGTTGGCCAAGTGGATATTCTAATTTAACCCTTAGGGAGGCAGAAAACTTCATTCACCATGTCTCCCCAGTAGCAGTGTTCTGGTTAATGAGGATTTTAATGTATTAACCTCAACTAAACTACCAAACATAAAGTCTAAAGGAAAATTTGCCATCCTACTCATTTTTCTTCCAACAAATTTTTTAAATCCAAATCAATGGCAACAACTTTTATTGATGGCAGACCATGAGAATTTACCAGGAATATATCTGAAGACCCAAATACGTGAGTAACACTTGAACATATCATTCCCTCCATGAAATGAAGAAATGATTCTGTGACTATGGGACTAAAGTAATTGATAAAGCTATTAAATTCTACCACTAAAACAAATTAAACTCTCTGTTCTCAGCATTGGCTGTGTGCCAGGCACTGTTCTGAGATGCATTTATTAACTCATGCAATTTCTTCCAAGAATCCCTTGAAGTAGGCACCTTTAAAAAAAATTATCCCATTTGATGGATGAGGAAATTGAGGGACATAGGGGCTTAGAAAATTTATACACCCAGCAAGTGGGATTCATACCCAAGCAATGTGACTCCACACTGTCAACCACTGCACTATATAGTTACCTTGTATTACCTGGGTCTCCAGAGGAATAATATACACAGTGATGAGGAGCAACCAGGACCACTGCAAAGACATACAAAGTCTTAGTGGCAGGGTAAGTGTGGTTACTGACCACTTATTTCCACTCATCAACCTCACTGGGCCCAAGATTCAAATTTCCACTCAACAAAAAGGCAAAGTTCTCCATATGGTTGACCTTCATGATTTATTACAAATAGTTGGAACAGTGACCGTTGAATCCATGAGTGCTAGAGCTCTCCTCTATCTGCTGTTTTGGCTTAATCTATTCCTCCTCCATTCATGAATTTCTCCTTTTGGATCTCATATGCTAATTATCTAGTAGTGCTAAGAAAATTTCGCATGGCCTCTCTGCATATCCATTGTTCACTCCTTCTTCGGTACAACATAGTACTCTGTGGGCTGAAATAAATGAATTGTGGTGGGCTTGAGAAAAATGAACTTGCTATGACACATCCTGCCCATAATTTTTTTAATTTCTCCCAGATGATTGAACTAAGATTCAATTCTTTTTATTGTCTTCTTATTTCAGCCAAAATAAGACAGACTCCAAAAAAAAAATGCTAGTGATTTTTTTTCTCATTTTTGGTCTTAATGTTAGACTGTCTCTTAAATACTAGTTAGGAAGACAAACGTTTCAGCTTAATTTTTCTCACTCTATGAGCTATTGCTTTTTCCCCTTCTTAACCTAGTTCAGAATTTAGTCATCAACCAGGACCCAGTCATTTTTACCACTAACTTTTGATTTACTCTGTTCATTAATATCTGCTGCATGTACACCACACACATTTAAAGATCCCACTTCAAGCACTGCCATTTATTCTCTTAGAAATGCATCATTACCTAAGGGAATAAACCTTTTAACCTGTATCAACAGTCAAAGAACTGAAGCAAATGATGAAGTAAATGAATCCAAATTATAGTGCATTCAGATCAGAATTCACAAACCCCTTTGCCCTTGCCTTATAAATTTATCTTTGGAAGCTGCAGCCTATTTACAAATAGCATAAGAAACAAATTGGTCTACCCCTCCTCCCCCTTTCATTCAGGTTTGACCGGGTGAGAAGAACACAAAATACTGCTTTGCAACTGCACAGAGATACACACTGACTACAGTGTTATCTGTAATACCAAAAAAAAAATTTGGAAATGACCTAAAAATCCTTCAATAGGAGATTTGGTAGATAAAGTATGGTATAGCCATATATTGAAATGCTCTGCAGCTATCACAAAGGAGATGTGTTTATTCTCGCAAAAATATAAAGAGATGCAAGGGAATGATAAAGACCAAATTCAGTGTAATGGTTACTTTTGGTCTGGAGGAAGGCATGCAGTTGGGGAGGAGAATATAGTCAGACTTCATAATGTTTTGTTGAGTTTTGTGGCAGGTACAAGGTGTTCTTACAGTATTTTTTAAATCTTTCAGTGCATCTGAATTATTTACTATTTTTAAAAATTTTTTGAGTGACTGATGAGGAAATTTCTACTGAGATAAAATTCAGTCATTGAGAATATAATTCATTGTGATGTTTAGAAATTGTTTTATGTGCCAGATGAGGATATGGAATGAGCATAAATGTCGATGGGTGAGATTTCAATCTGATTATTAGGGGAGAGTTCCTGGTATGGACAACAAAGGCAGACCACATGGCAAAAACAAAAACAAAACAAAACAGATTACAAAGCTTATATCCTGACTGGTTCAGCTGGAAATTGAACCCAATGATCTTGAGAGTACCTTCAGTTCTAGAATTCTACAGAGCTCTAAAACTAGTAGCCATTTTTCACCAACCTTCCAATATCTTTGACCAACAATCTAGATATTACTCTAATCAGACTAAGCTTCAGTTATTAAGCAAATATATCTTGAATGTCTACTGTGTTCATTGTGCTGGCTGTCAAGAGGGCTATCAGACTGAATCAGGCATGGACTTTGTCCTCAAGAACACCCAGTAATGTAAGACAGTCACATAGCCAACTCTCCAAAATGCATTCCAGTAAGCTCTGTAGCAAAAGTATGAGCAAAAGTGTTTTCAGAGCACCAGAAAGCACTTCTACAGGAGAGAGTCAGGAAAGATTTCACAGAAGACATGATATTTGCTTTGGACCTTGTAGGATGATTAGGGATAATTCAGGCAGAAACAAAAGCATAACCAAAGGCATAAGACGTGAACTTGTGCAGCCTATTTCGGTGAATAGTGAGTAGTCCAATGGGACTAGCTCATAGGAGAGTGAAGTTCAAGATCACAAAGCCTCTTGAATATCATACATAAGAGTCTGAAGTTTGTCCTGTAGGGATTAGGGAACTATCAGGAGATTTTAAAGAAATCAGATTTACATTTTGGAAGGATCGCTAAAGGATAAATTGAAGAGAGAGATGAAGCCAAGAGAGCAATTAGGAAGCAATGTAGTCCAGACCAAAAAAATGATGGGAACCTGCTCCAGGGCAATGGTAATGAGGATGGAAAGAAGACAAAAGGACAGATCCTACATTTCTATGTCAGAATAAACATGGCATAAGGAGAGGCTGAGGAAGGAGTCGAAACCAAACTTTCTAGCTTGAATGTTAGGTTTACTGATAGAATTTAGGAGAGCCAGGCTTTAAAAGAAAGATAGTAAGTTTGATTTGGAAATGTTTAGTCTCAAAGTGTCTATAGGACCATAAGTTGGAGATGTCCATTGGCAAGGTTTGTGTGTTATCTCCCCAAACCAATCTCTTCTTTCTACCTCATTCCTCCCAACCTAATCAAAGCCACCACCATCTGTCCCCTGAACTACTAGAATAGCCCCCAACCAGTCCCCTTGCTTCCACTCTGGCTCACCTTAGAGTGGGTTTTCCATACAGCAACTGGAATGACACTTTAAAACATTAAATTGGATCTTATCACAGCTCTCCTCAAAATTCTTCAATAGTTTCCAATCAGAATAAATCCAAACTTTTACCATGATCCACAAGATCTGACCTCTGATTATCCTTCTAAATTCATTTCCTACCATTCTCCCTTTCACTCATTTGGCTTCAGCCATATTGGCTTTTTTTTTTCCTGTTCTTTTTGCAAATCAGATGTGGAAACCATATTTCCAATTTCAGTGAACAGTTTCAGTGGCTCAGTGGGGGTTTTGATTGCCAAAAACACTTTCCATGGGGATAGCTCTGGGAACTCTGGCCCTCGGAATTATTTAAGCAGGCCTCAAGAATGCAGCTGGCCAAAATCCAGAGGAGATCAACTAAACTAACAATAAAAAAAAAACTGAGGTTGGGGCCAGGAAAGCCCATATAATGACACTTGACATCATGGCATAGGTTTCTGGTTTCTACCATGCAACCTCACCTCTGTTCAAATAGCGCTTTAGAATTTTTCTGTAGAGTTTTCATTCCTAAGGACCTAGCTCCCAAATCAATTGGAAGTCATGGGGTTGTTGAGATCACACTTCCTTTATATTCTCCAGAATGCCTAACATAGAGCCGAAAGCATTTAGTACATGTTCTAAGGACCACCTGAATTGAGATGAAATTTAATGGCATTAAATTCAAAATCCAAAATGGTAAAGATGAGGGAAACTTGGCTTGGCAGGAAGAACTAACAGTTTGGGTTTGGCCTCCACCTTCACACCCACAACAGAGTGCTTTAGATATAGCAGGTTCTCAATAAATATTTGTTAAAAGGATGGATGAGAGGCTAAATACATTAATGAAAACTCAGGCAGCATTGTGCTAGAAAATAATGCTCCAATGACAAGAAGCAAAGTATGTGTCTTTCCATTCTGTCCTTGTCAGATATCTGGAGTACCGTGTCTATCTCTAGGCAATCTAATTGAAGAGAGGCATTGCCAGCTAAAATCCTATGGGAGATAGACCTAAATTGTGAACATTCTGGAAATAGTTTTAGACTTCAATGGAGTTTGACCAGATGAAAAGATGAAGAGAGGGTATAACAACAGCCTTGCAACATTTGGAGGGCTATCATGCAGAAGCAGGGACAGGATTGCTTTGCATAGCTTAAGAAGATAGTGCTAAAAGTTGGGAGTTACTGAGAAACAAATTTCAGCTCAGAATAAGAAAATACTTTCTTATAGTAATTGATGCCCTGTGCTGGAATGGACCCACTAAAACGGTTGTATACTTCCCTTCAATGGCATTTTTTTTTCAGGCAGATGAATGGTAATCACAGAACAGAATATTGTAGGGGAGATTTCTGAATGGAGAGGAAGATTGAACCAAGAAAGTATTTTTCAAACTAGATTGCAAACCCATTAGTGGGGCCATGAAATCAAATCAGTGGGTCCTGACTGGTGGTTTGTTTTTGGTTTTGTTTTTTGGGTTTTTTTTTTCAGTGAATTAGAATAGGATGGAATATCTCAGAGAGCATCACACATTGCAAAGATGAGTGTGGTTTTGAGAAACCTATTTTGGAACTATGCTTACAGACGTATGCATGCACCTACCAGGTCACATGTGGCCGACCTTTCTTCCTGGGGACGGCAATCAAGCATGTTCAGAAACCACTGCGCCAACGCCTTTTCCAATGTTAGTATCTGGCAACTCTAAGAACCCTTCTCTCTGTTGCAGAGGTCCAAAATTGCTGTCTATGAGAAAATGTGGTCTTACATGAAATCAGCAGAGCCATCTGTGTTTACCAAAACAACAGCAGATGGAGTGGCCCGAGTGCGGAAGTCCAAAGGAAAGTTCGCCTTCCTGCTGGAGTCAACCATGAATGAGTACATTGAGCAGAGAAAACCGTGTGATACCATGAAAGTTGGTGGAAATCTGGATTCCAAAGGCTATGGTGTGGCAACCCCTAAAGGCTCAGCATTAAGGTGGGTGGAATAATATAACAATATCCGTGTTGTTATAGTATTCCACCTACCCTGATGCATTTTGTTGTCATTTTCTTTCTTGTGGATTTTGAGGTAACTTTTAAAAGTTTAAAAACCTACACTATTCCATGGAGTTAAATAAGACGGTAAATTATGGTTTCATCGATTTAATGCATCCATTTTTTTTTAATGTTCTCTCTCTGTGTTGTCCTCTCTGACTGTTTGTTGCTGTTTTAATTTTACAGTTCAACGGCTTTTTCAATTTAAATGGTAAAAGCCAAGTTATGGTGCCATATGTGACGAATGTTAATTGCATGGATGTGGTGTTCTTGTTACTTTTTTTCTCAAAGACAATTTCCCCATCCCGCACACTTCAGTTTTGAGCAAATGTTATCCTCCATGCCACCTTCCAATATTTAACCCTGTATTTGCTGTACAGACATTTTTATAGCTCCACGTTCTGTGAAATTTAGCCAATTTGTCCTCTTGTGCTCCTTTTTATACGTTAACGATTTCCTAAGCATTTGTGCATTTTCTTACAAGTTATGTTTTATCGTTTCAAGAAATGCTGTTAACCTGGCAGTATTAAAACTGAATGAGCAAGGCCTCTTGGACAAATTGAAAAACAAATGGTGGTACGACAAAGGAGAGTGCGGCAGCGGGGGCGGTGACTCCAAGGTCAGCCTCAATGTCACCACAACCGGGTACCCTTAGTGACGAGTAATCGGCAAGACTGTTATCTTATTATTGAGGAGAGAGCACAAGACTCACACATAAGGTGGAATGACCAGGTTATTCCCCTGCCTGGCAGCTTTGGGAACCAGAAAGACTCGAGGGCACTGCCCACATTTTTGATCTAACTTGGGTCCCTTCTTAAACTCCCAGACAGAGGCTCCCCCTCCACACCCCTCTCTTCCCCTCACACGCCAGACTGGTTGCCTTATGAAGGCCACGGTGTGGGTTTTAATGGCCTAGGCTTTCAAGACCAGGCTTGCCTTAAGACTATCCCCACCTGCGTTACATTAGTGGTATGAGAAATCAAATCTATCTACTAAGAAGTCAGGTTACAGCCTTTTTTTCCCCCCTAAGGCATGACGGTTGCTCACAGAGGTTGGTTGGTTGGTTGGTTGGTTGGTTGGTTGGTTGGCTGGTTGATTAGAGCTGGCTTCTTCAGTTATGTGTATGAGTGATGAGATGTTTTTCTTGGTATGTGATGGCCCGCTTAAGCTGGCCCCGCTTAACTTGAAAGCCAAAGGATAAGCTCGTTTTCAAGTTAAATGGGGTCTTTCTTCAACAGGCCACCCCATATACAAACTTGGCAGAGACATTTTGTATATTTAAACAAGTGCGTCGCCTAACTGTGATACTCCATGTGTATAAATCCCTGATTTGGCTTCTCGTCAGCCATGTTCTTGGTTCAGGTAGGTCTAATTGTTATCCAGGCTGCCTTCATGGGAAAATCCATCATACTTGGCATTCCTTTGGCTCCACAATGCTCTTCAGGGCTAGAATGAATGAAACAAATAGGCTTCGTCCAAGCAACAAGAAATAGGGGCAAGCTCAGAAGCCATGATACCAAGTAATAGAAGGACACGTTGGGTAAGTACAAGAGAGGACCTGAAAACAGAATCCTCCATGACCCAAAGGGCATGTGAATTATATTGAAGCATGTAAGATCAACTCTTGTACAACCAAGATACCATGGGCATCTTAAGGTGAAGAACAGTGTTTCCCATATACAGGCCAACAGACAGGCGCCAACCCTTTTCTCCTTCAGAGACAATGGTTACACCTCTGCTCTTCTCTCTCTCTCTCCATTCCTCAGGATCCTGATGGAAAAGTTAGTTGGCCAGTCTGCAGTATAATATGGGTTTGGAAACACTGATACAGAGCACTTTCAAAGAGATAAATTCAAATACAACTTTCTCCAGCACATAATCTTACCAGGCATTGGTGAGGTCTTTTACTGTAAAACCTTGATTAACCAGAACTCACCTAGCTGGTATCCCAACTAACTGAATTGCCCCTCCTCACTACTCCACATTGATGAGAAAGCAGCAATAGTACCAAAAAAGAAGAATTCTGCAAGGAATTGATTTTTTTAAAATCACTTGCCAAGAGATGACCTGTGGTTAGGTCACATTCAGCTTTGTCTCCCATATCTTCTCTCCATCTGGATTGACCCTCAAACATTAGAGGCTGCTTCCCGGAGGCGAGAAAGTGGATACACACATTTTGAGAAAAAATAAATAAGTAAAACCATGTTGTTAGCGAAGAATGAAACAAAATGAGTACTCTTATTGAAAATTCCATTCATCCCTTATGGATTCCAATTAATCAAGGTTTTACTGTGTGTCAGAAAGCAATAACTTCCTTTCCCACCAGTGTGAACTGATGACATTGACAGCTTAGCCAAGCTTTCGGCTCAGTTGGGTTTGCAGTGGCTAACCTGATGCCTAGAGCATTTAGCACCTTCTTCCTGGTCTTTTTCTCATGTTCTTAGCAGGCCTGGAGAACCTAATTTTCTCATTCAAGTGAGTTGCAGAATGAAAATTGAGCTGGATTGGATACATTACTCTCATGACTTCATCATTCACACTCAGCATGGTTACAAAGGAGCCATGGACTGTGTCAAGATGACTCTAAAACATCCACATGATGCCAAGTGCCCAGAAGTTTTCAAATAACCAGATGTTTGCTGTTACATAAACCAAAAACAAATCTGCACGTAGTTGGCTGAATTTTTACTTTTCACCCAGATGTTTTGGTGTCCTGAAGACCCCTAAAACTTTAGACCAACTCTTTGCTAATTACAACCAGCAATCAAGCTTTTCTCTTTTTCCTCAGTTGATACTGCTGCAAAGTTACCAAGTAACCTTATTGCCAGCCCACGATTTCCAGATTATCTGATTATCGATATGCAAGTAGGAAAAACAGTTCAGTAGAACCTAAATGTTTCCAACTTCTTTGACACTAGTGCTACCTGCCAGGCATCTCTCAAATCACTTGCTTTGGCCATTCCTCCAGCCAGCCTCTTGAAATAAGTCAACCCCTTTCTCAGCTATGGATAATAGTATGATGAGTACCACATCTCCAGAGATTGCTTATTCCATTTCCGGATTACCAAGGAGCTTCCCTCTGTCCTCTCCCTTCTTGCTACCTGCTGTTTTCTAAGAGTGAGCAAGAGAAGGGGCAAGAGATGAACTTGAATCTGTTTTACAACTATCCGGTGGTGACGCCAAAAGCAAATCAGTCGAGAAGAAGGTAGAAAAGGCAGCAAAGCCCCATTAATCTGGAGCCCTCCGATTTATAATTTATGACAAACCCGACAGGGACCAGTCAACAGTCTACCTGTATAGCATCAGGAAAGGGGCTGAGAGAGGTTTGTTAAGCAAATGAAGAGTTTAGATTGTCTGTTCATTTTTTCCTTAAGAGAACAAATTTTTTCTCAAATGTTGCAAGCATTCGTTAGATATAATCATATTCATTACAAATCTATCTGGTAAAGTAGTTCTCACAAGGACCTCCACTCTGACAATGTATTATAGTGAGTTTGAATTACAAAACAGACCTAAAGTAATAAAACTGTCATTCCTCAAACCTGTTTTGTAATTCAGGACTTTCTCATTCAGACAGACCTTCCCCTATGTTAGACCAAACCAGTGAAGTTTGACTGTATTGGTAAAGTGGCTTGAGAATTACACTTCTTCATTGCATCCCATCCCCAGTTAACATGACAATTGACTGTTGACTGTACCATCATTTCACGGAGAGTGAGATCCAGAGATGGTGGTGACTTTGAGAAGGTCACACAGCTAATGCTGTCACAAATCTCTGCTGACTTTCAGGGCCACCTCTTGGGATAATATTGCAGGCAGCAATTGATCACATAGACCCATCCAATGAGCAATGCAATTCTGATTGCATGTGAGATATTTCCATAAAAACCAGGTTCATTCTCAACTACCTTGGTTACAAGGCAAATGACATATTTAAGCCATTTCAGCCCTCAGTGCTGATTACTAAAAATGACAATAATCATAAAGCCTGACATTTATGAGTGCTTTCACTTTTTCAAAAACACTTCCACACCTATTATCTCCAAAACCAGGAAAGGGAGAAAAACCTACAATACTTATCTGTTTCTCTCCTGCAACCTTAAAATAATGATAAGTGGGCAATTATGTTAAAATGTTGGCTTTTCCCCCCTGGCATGAGACATCGTGCATTTTCAGCCTATTCTCAAAAAGTTACTCTTCTACAGAAGCAACGAGCAATTTTTCAGGCTCTTTTAAATGTGTACACGCTTAAACTAATGCAACAGATATTTCTTTTCTTTCATTTCACTGATTATATCTTGTTTTCCAAATGCAAAGACAAGGTCAGCTACTGAGGTAGCCCCTGAACCGAAATACTGCTCAGTTTTAGCCATTTCCTGAACCTGGGCTAATAGGACCCAAACAAATCAGCCCTGATCTTTCCTTGATGGACTATAAATGTACAGGCAAGGATCATGAAAATTAGAGCTGTGGTTTGGGAATTTTTAACCTGCAATTCACCCTTTGGTGTTGGTGCATTATTACAATGTGTGCATAAATGTGGTAATTAAGAGCCAGTAGGTTGTTTCAGCAATATACCCCGATCACCGGGGGTTTGTGACACAGCCAGTGAAAGTTTGTCTCTGTAAATCACAGCAGAATGGGGATTTAGCTGCCAAATTACCACATAAGCACATCAGCCTCCTTCCACAGCTGCCTGTCACCTTCAACTTTCATACTCTTCTGACCCGCCCCTGCTCACCCTGCTTCACTCCCTTAATCATGGGGAAAGGGCACCAGCTTAGCTTTCCTTTGTAGCCCTACCTTCCTAGAGGGGGTCTACTCTATGAAACAAGCTACCTGTGCCTGGGGCGACAAGGCTTTTAAGCCCTCCCCCACCTCACCCTAAAATTGTCCTGGTTTTAGTTCTATCCAGGGATTTAGACTTCCAGTGTCTGTATTGTACAAGCTGAAAATCAGCACATTTTGTGTGCTTCGGGGAACACTGGAAAAGAATGTTTCAATGGAACCACCCTCAACCCCGTGACTGGAAGGAGAGTTTACATGACCGGTGCCTTAACTTGCAAGGCATATTGGGAAGTAAGGGATGATGATGGGAGATATGCAGTTAAACTTGGATTAAGTAAAGAAATGGTTGAGTGATCATTATGACTTATAGAACCTTGATATAGAAATGCAGCTTTGTTATCTTCAAAACTATATAGGGACTAGAATAACCACTGTGATGCTAGGAAAGCATTTAGGGAACTTGTTTTCCTAAATTCAAAAAGTGGCTTGCAGTTAAAATTAGTCATGTTTCTTTACATGTGGTTCTTTCAAAGGAGCTAAAAAGAGTTTGTTCTCTTAAGAAATTCAAACACGTCCTTCCATTCTATCACCAGCAATCATGTTTTCGGTCTCCTGCATTTGCTTAACAAGTCTCATATTCAAAGACAGTAAGAAGTTGTACTTTAGAACAGCCCACTTCCAAATGCCCTCAGCTTCCTATTTGGTGGTCCTTAGCTGAATGAGGTGATACTATGTTTCCCATATGTATAAGTGAGATCCTCAGTTTTGTGTGTATTTCTCCTTCCATGTATGTCTACAATCCTCCTCTCCTATGCCACCGTCTCTTAACCACTTCTCTTCCACACCCAGAATTCTTTGACATTCTTGGGCCTTGGGTCACGGATGTGAATCTGCATCTGCCTTTTACCTGCAACAAGATGGACCTTTTATTAGCAGAAGCCATCCCTAAAGGTAGACATTTTGGATGCCCAGGGTTAAGATGGATCCCAATGACTCTTTATTGACACTGTTATGTGTGTAGGCAAGAATCATTACAGATCGATGGCACTTCCTGGGTCTTAGAAGAAGTTCCTGTGAATCACCGAGACTGGTTTGGGATCAAGGAATAGGGTGAGTATATTATGCTCTTCGTTGGTTTGCATGTCTCTGTGCTGGTGCTGCCTCCTGGAAGTATGAAGAACCTGACAGTTTTCTTTGCTGGGAGTGACTAAATTTGCTCCTTGAACTTTATTCAGGTCTTCTTCCCAAGAGCAAACCCTCACTTTCTCTCAAGTGGCTGCTTCAAGCAAGGGACCTTTTTTGCCTTAAGAACTGAACCAGTCCAGTGACTGCCAAAATCATTGATTTTGCCAGATGGTGTTAAAGAATCAATTCTACCACCGGAAAAAAAATTGTAATCTAGAAAAAAATTGTTTTAATTAATCCATTATAGCAATTTTTGGGTGGAGGGGAAATTGACTGTGTGGCCTTAACATGATGTCTATGATTAAGACACGATGATTTGCCTTTGGTGTTATCCTGATAACTTGAATGTGTTTCTCATTGACAAATAATGACTAAATGTTCAACACCTGAGCTACAGAAAGAGCAGCGGGAATGAAAAGCCTGCAGGTAAGAATGCTGTTACATAATCGCCAAGAGGAGAGACACGGCCATAGAGGCAGAGTGAAATGGTGTGTGTCTATACACTTTCTGCCCCACTAAGGCCAAATCATTTGGTTTCCTTTCATTTGGAGAGAAGGTTCTAGAACTACACTCTCCGAAAGGCAAGACATCCCTGGAAAAGATACATGAAAGATTTGAAATGATCGAAATAAATGCAATGAGGGTGGGAGTTGAAGTTGGTGGAGAAGGGTGGGGGCAAATTTATGGAGAACAAGTGAAATCCATTCTCTTTTGACTTTCTAGAGAGCGGTACAGCATTTGGCCCTTGGCACGTGAGGCAAATCGGCATTGGTCACAGGTGGCAAAAGTGTGTTGCAAGCACTAAATTCATATTAAAGCTTAATTTCATCTGGCATTGAAGCAAATATTTCTCAAAATACAAAACTAAGGCAATAGCATACTTTACATTAAGAGAGAGAGAGAGAAAGAATGAGAGGGAGAGACTGACTCTGCTGGTATGTCCTATATAGCCTCACTGCTGGAAAGGGCAGATAAGTGTATGCTAGAATGCATGCTAGGAGAGGGGAGCATGTGTCCTGACAACCAGTAGTCAGCTTTCGGATCTGATAGAGAAACCTCATCTGTTGCAATCTAATGGAGTGTAAGCTAAGACTGATTATTTTTCAATGGGTCGGGCTCAAGAGAGGGCTATTGGGGGAATATTGGGGAAAGATGTTGGCACCCAACAGATTAAACTCTCAATGAACATTTTGCCTAGAGTCAGGGACATGAACTCGATATCTTCAGAAACACATGTCATGTGAGCTTCTGATCTAACGTGAGGTCAGTTTCTGTCTTCTCTGGCTAGGCTTTTCTTTCTTGGTGCCATTGGGATGAACTAAAGGAAACAGGTTTATATGTCATAAAACCCAACCAAATATGATAGTTTGAGTTTTTAATGGCTCTTAAAACAGAATTTTCAAATGCATCGTATCTGTTATGACTGTGGCCACGTGTTAACCAAACTGGCTTCTCCAGATGCTTAGCATATTCCCTGAGTTCCTTCTGTCTATCAGGGACAGAGTAAGAAGTCCTCCCAGACGAACTGGGTTGTGTGAACTAGTCCATGACCAATGATGGTTTGGGGTTCCTGTTCTAAAGGGTGAGGTTGGACAAAGTCCCAGTTTGGCAGAAGTCCCTCGGTGAAATCACAACTCATGGACTCAAGGGGTCTATCACTTTGAATTTTGAGACTATCATGTGAAAATGCACTGGCTTCACTCACATATCCACAGGTGACTTCTGGAGCTGCTTCTCTAGCATAGATGCTCATCAATAGGTTTTAGTCACTAGCATTGTTAGGCCCTTAGTAAAATGACTCACAGCTTTCAACTCCTCGTGTTATATGCATGCATTATTGAATTTGCTCTTTGCACTTGCATTAAATTATGGTCTCATTATCAAAGAGTTAAATAGGTTTGAGCTACATTTGTGAACTACATAGATATAAATTCTTGCTCAGAGGGAGCTTCTAGCAGCTGAGATCTGCATAACTCTGCAAATCATTATGGCTGCCCCTGGGGACTGAGGGTTGCCTGGGTGGCCAGAGCCCAGTAATGCCAGCAGTCATATAGAACATGCTGCCAGGTTGTGGAGAAAGTTCAGGCTGGTCCAAGGATAGAAGGATTGAAATGACTTAAACCCTCATTCTCTTAGAATCCTGCATCCAGAAAACCCTGTGAAAAGAATTGGATAGAGATTTTTTTTAAAGCCTCCAAGGTCCACTGTAGCCTAAGGCATATTTTGAACTGCCATGACCTTCACCAGGTAGTGTATGGAGAGGTCACCTATCCCAAGGTTACCAACAGAAAAGAATATAAAGGACCTTACAGTAACTTCTTTTATCTAGCAAAGAATCTTCTCTTGCTTGGTCATCAATTGGCTTCAACTTAATAAATCAAGACCTACCTGGGCAGAGACGTCTCTAGCTACCTGTCTGCACATGCCTGTGATTTCCTGAGTGATGCTAGGAGTTTTTCAGAAAAGGCTAGGGAACAAGTGAACAATTGGGAAAGGTGACTTTTCCCCATGAAAATCTGAAATATCTTCAGTAGAAAAGCCAGTGAAAGAGAAGATGGCTATCCTCCGTCCATGGGGCTAAAGACAAAAGTCATTCAAGTCTAAAGTCTAAAAAGTCTAAAAGTCTGAAAAGTCATTCAAAAGAAACAAAATCACTAGATACCAAGAAGCAAGTGTCAATAAGTTGGAGTGAGGTTTAGATGAGGCATGAGGTGAGGGGAGGGCTTCCAGCTTAGGTTGTGATAAGCTACCATTGTCAACATCCAGATATTGTGTTGTTAGAAGAAGTTCTTCACTACTATGCAAATAAATCACCCTCACTCATATATTTCTTTTACCTCTCTGTGATCTCCTTGTCTTTCTCCGTAACCTACATGTTTACACATATATCTACCCCTCCTAAGGGCACCACTGAAAATCTCCTGGCATCATTAATTAAACAGGCATTTGCCCTTTAGATGTCCCTGCTCAGAAAGGAGAAGTGAAGCCATTCAGAGCAGAATCTATCCCAAGTCTCTTGGGGAGATAAATCGTACTGCCCCTGGGATTCTGTATTTTTCAGGCTCAGACACATAGCCACAGTACAGATTTTTTTTTTAATAGTTTTTTTTATTTTTTTAGATAATTTTTTTTCTTTAAGCTTTTTTATTTAAACATATAATGTAACCCCACCACCCTCTCCCCACCCCTCTCCCCCCCTCCCCCCCCCCCGCTTTTTTTTTTTCATTTAGAGTCTCTTTTGGTTTGTCTCCCTCCCGATCCCATCTTGTTTCATTTTTTCTTTTCCTACCACCTTAACCCCCACCCCCGTTGCATCTCCACTTCCTCATATCAGGGAGATCAGTACAGATTTTTATATCAACACTTGCAGGATCACCATTGGGAGGAATCGACTTGGTCATTAATGTACTAGGCGAGTTTTTCTTCTTTCCCACTCAGGAAACTCAGCACCCTCACATCACACTCCCCACACCTCTCTGTTCTTTGTTCGTGGCTCCAAACTACCTATTTTAGGGTATTTCCTGAACTCAAAATTGAAAAATAAATGGGACACTTCTTTTGAAATATATCAAAAAATTTAGTTACTTTGGTTTTTTTTTTTTTTAAGCAAACAGTTTCTACTTTCACAGTATAGAAAATGGTCTTCTTATCCTAAAACCGTCTCCGTATATAACGTTGGCCCTCACTAAGATAACACTGATCTGGCTGGCACATGCCAGGAATGAGCTAAAAACCTGGACACCTGCCACCCAGGGCTGGATACCTTGGATTCGTGAGCACTGTCCTTTGTAGCTGAGGTCCTGCCGAGTGTGGATGGCAAAGATAAACAAAAATCTGTATCATCCAGTTATGGTTTTTTTCCCCAAAGTAGAATTCATTTTCAAAGTATTACAAATTACATTACTACCTCTATTTAAAAAAAAATAGATGCCACTCCATGACTGTTCCCCACACTCAGGAAAGCTTTGCATGCTTTCGAATGACGCTAATTCAACTCTGCTCTTACATTCTCCATCTGCTCACTGGTCCATACACATTTCTCTGACTTCACGTGCAGGGGACAGTTCTCTTCTTAGGGGGAGTTTTACACTCTTCCTCCCTGAACAGCTTTTAAACAAAGTGGAGCAAAGTGTTGGAGTTTGTAAATAGTTACTCTGATCCATTTCCCATTTCCCAAAGAAGCTCTGTATTTTAACTAGGAATGTTGCTCAGACTTGAAGGTGTGTGAGTTCCAGGATGGAATTTCAGGTCCCTGTGTGGAAAATATTTTTGGAGCGGGGGAGACTCCCCGGACCCCCTGAAATTACATCACAAAGCTCTCCTGTTCTCTCCCTCAGCCTCCAGACCCTTGCCTTTGTCTTGGGAGGGTTTTATTCCGCAAAAGGTTCATAGCAAGCCTGTCAGAGGGGAAAATGCCTGACTACTTTCCATGACAGGAATCTGACCTAGTTTGTTTAATTCTTTCTGTTCTCTGTTGAGGGTGAGTACAATAAATATTTCTGACTTATAATTCTCTGAGGTACCAGTTAAGGGCCTGCAGTAATTGCTCTGAAGCTTTCCCCTGGAGACATTGCTGCAGCACAGTGAAAGGCCCCAGCTGCCAGATATACCCTTGCCAGGTTGATAGTTATTTGGAGCATGGTGGTCCCTGAAGACAAACTTCATTATGAACATCCAAGCACGAAGAACAAAAATAAGGAGGACTGCCACACTTTTGTGTGTTCCATTGGAGAATGTACAGTACAGAGTGGAACAGATATTCATTTGCCCTCTGGCCTGCCCCATCATTTTGTTGTGCAGGCTTGAGCAGGTTGCTTAACCTATCTGTGCCTGTGTTCCTTTACTTACAAAGTAGAGGTCATAAATCTACCTTCTTAGTGTGATCATTAAATTCAAACAGTAAGAAGAAGTATGATAATTTTGTGAAATACCAGGCTGAAAAGCAAAACGCTAAAAGAGAGTTATCTATTCAACAAGCATTTGTTGAGAGAATGAGTCTAAGTGGGGATACCAATATGTAAGCCACGGTCCCTGCACTTGAGAAGCACACAGTTTAGGGGTAGTTACGAGACATGGATACAAATAATTAAGGAGGGAAGAAAATACTGAGGTGGGGAGTAAAAATGGCTTTGTGGGGAAAGTGATATTTAAAATGACCAAATGCCCACCTAAATCCTCTTCCTTTAAAATCTCAAATTGTGAGTGCATGTGCACACGTGCGTGCGTGTGTGTGTGTGAGAGAGAGAGAGAGAGAGAGAGAGAGACTGAATGTGTTGGGGGAGGGTGTCAATACATGCAGTTGATGTGGACTGAGCTGAACAATACATCCAGTAAGGTACAGTAAGCAAGAAAGTCCTGGCAGTTGTTCTCTGCCACCTCAGGAATATATTCCACCCCGCAGCAACAAACAGTTCTAGGAGATTTAGGCCTTTAAAGTATTTTCTTTTCTTGGCAGCTATCCTAACCTTGTTAAGTGGCATTATCTGTGATTTCTGATTACAGCTTTTATGCTCCTTGGCTGTGCTATTGCTTGAAATGTTTGTTTTTCTCCTTCATTTTTATTTAGAAGTTTCCAAGCGCTCATTGGTTCCCTGCCAGATTTCATAGGCTCTGTGATTTTTTTTCCCAATCAAAGATTAAACTAAAAGTATATCATTTGTCAGGTCTCTCTAAAGCCCCAGGGCACTGGATAAGGTCTGGATGCTCTCAGGCAGGCTTTCTCAACCTCAGCCTAGTTGACACTGGGGACTTGGGGGCGGGGGAGGACTGTCCTGTGCACAGTAGGGTGTCTAGCAGCATCTCCAGCCTCTACCCACTAGATGCCTATAGTGTCTCCCCACTCAGTTATGAAAATGAGAAGTGACTCTAGACATTGCCAAATAGTCCCTGGAGGACAAAAGTACCCCTGGTTGAGAACCATTGCACTAAGGTAACCTCCACAGTAACCACAGAGGCCATAGATGTGGAGAGCTGTTACTAGCCATTCTGTGGAGGCCACTGGATGGCCTCTGGCAGGGACAAGCCATTTATCAGAAGTGGGATTTTAAACTGCTGACATACTGAGCCTGGGTTTGGACAAGAGTGGGTGGTGACAACCCAGGATAGGCCCTGGCACATGAAAGACCTTCCCTCCTCCCAGACTAGTCAGTGCTTTGCAAACTTTGCTCTATCCCAGGACCCCTTACAAATTATAGGGAACTCCCAAAAGATTTTATTTATGTGTGTTATACCTACTAATATTTACCATACTGGAAAATAAAATGGCATTTTAAAAGCATGGATTCATTCATTTATTTTAAAAATAATAAACCCAATATATGTTAACATAAATAACATACTTTTTATGAAAACTAACTATAGTTTTCCAGAACAAAATTAGTAAAGAGTGGCATTATCTGATAAGTTAGCAAATCTCTTTAATATCTGGCTTCACAGAAGAGAATAGGATTCTCATTTCTACTTTTTCCTTCGATCTGTTGCAAGATCAGATGTTGCAAAGCCTCCAGGAAACTCTATTGTACAGCAGAAGGCAATAAGAGTGAGAAGGGCAAAGAAGGCCTTAGTATTATTAGAAAAATAGTTTTAATTATGGGGACCCTCTGATGAAAAGGTTTCAGGGATTCTCTGGGGTTCTTGGACCACACTTTGAAAATCATTGTTTTAAACTAACATGTAACATTCTTTATCAATCTAACTCACTTAATGGCTCACATTAAGTGAGCTCACTTAATAGCTCACACAACCTTCTTTAAAACCCAGGCTCTCCAGGGAGAGATCTCTATTTGGACCATAGTATGAGTGCCATTAATCAGACTGCTCTGTTCTGGAGATCCAGTAAGAGCCACTGTCCTTAGGAAATTGAAGTCATCTGAAAAACATAGTACCTTGAAGGAAGACAGTGACCAGTAAGGGCCTCGTCAGAGAACAGCAGGAGGACACCCTTTGCATAAGAAAGGGGGAAGCACAGAAAGGAGAAAGGGAAGCACAGAAAGGAAAAAGAAAGTGCTTTGTGCTTTTTGCTGGGATCCTAATAGAATCGGGCACCCAGGTGCCATTGGGAAGCACCCCACACCCAGCCATCAGAGCATGGATGCCAGTGTCTGGCTTAAGGCATAGCACTGGGGGTGAGGTGGTGATAAAACAAAAACTAATACAGGGAAAGGAGAGGCAGAGAGGGGCCAAACAATGGGAAGTAAGGGAGAAGGCAGTTCCAACACTGATCTCAGAACCATAGATGGCCTGTCTGTCTTTTAATAGTCTTAGACTTGGGGCACCTGACTCCCTCAGTCAGTGGGGCGTGCAACTCTCCATCTCAGGGTTGTAACTTCCAGTTCCACATCGGGTGTAGAGATTACTTACAAAGAAAATCTTGAAACATAAATAAATAAGTGAAATTCAAAGTCTAAGACTTAACTCTCACTGCCAATAATGTCTTAAAGAGGCTCCAAGTTTTGAGTATCTTTTGTTGCTTTGCATCCCAAGCCAATCCTATTGGCATTTGAGAAGGCTAAGGTTCTGAGCATTGATTGAAGGAACTTGTTTAAAGTATAAAGGACCTCAATTTCTTGGTGAGATACAAAATGTAGATATTCTGGTTGCCAAGCCCAGCGCCAACCAAGAAAGTGTCACCTCCCTGACACTCAAGGTTTATAGTTTTTCAAATCTCAAGTAGTCTGAAATTGCATATTATTTTTAAATGATGATACGTTTCTCAGAATATCTCAGGATGAGATGGTCCCTCTGCTCTCAACTGCAAAGGTGGGGAGAAAGGAAATAGGCTCTGGGGACTTGGTCTTTTAGAGGCCACATCTCTGGGACTACAGGAAGTCTTCTCAATTACCGGATATGTTGGTGGGTCCAACTTATCCCAAATAAGCTAAGAAGTTCTATGGCATGTTCATAGTAATAGAAATGTGTCTGCTTTCCCCCTTGTGAATTGGTGGCATTCAGCATAACATGCACTAGTATTTGCAGTATTGTTCATGTGGCTCTGAACCCACAGTTTATTGCCTCATAATAGAATTATGCCACCCTCTAAATATAATGCATTTTTTTATCTGAAGTCACAAGAGATACTTTATTTAAAATCCATTAGCTCTAGACAGATGAGAGGGTAAATGTCACTGTTCCTATTTTCAGGCTGAAGAAATTTCTAAGGGAAGAAATCTTAACCAGGGACCAACAGGGTTTCCTGTGCCTGCCCAGTGGCTCAGACTGCAGACACAATGCTTTAAGAGGCAGAGGGCTAGTGAGCAATGGCCTGGCCTCCTGGGGCTATGGGAGCCTTTCAGTTGAGGAAGTCTTCTCTTAGGAGAACAGCTTACCTAAACTGCTCCTCTACATTACTACCCACAGTGGCAGAATCCCAGTTTTCCGTCTTAGATCATGCCATATTAATAACCCATCTTTAAACAATCTGGTTCACCTCTGGTCTGAGTTGATGCTGACATGCAGCCACACTAGAGAGACAGCTGGTCAGTAACAGAAATAAGCCACAGGCCAGTTCTCTCGTTGTTGAAACTCCTCTCAGCCACAACTCAGAGGTCCACATTCCACTCTCAATCCTAAGACCAGAACGTGTGTAAGAATTTAGTTTGTGGAGTGAAAACATGTCTGTAGGACAATTCTTTCTGAGATCAGTTTCATCTGGGCAACAGATTTTTTTAATAAAGGACAACTAATCAGAAGGCATGTGGTACACATAGAATCTACTTTCTCTTCTGTTCCAATTCATCCTTTTGTCTTGTTCCACAAGGGAACAGAGCCACTTCCCTTTCTGCCCCTCGACCCCCACCCCTCTGCTCTGTCTGGAAGTACAATAAGACACCCGGTTAGATCAAACCTGACACACCTCCGCCACAAAGCTACTGCTAGCTGCCGCTGGACGATTGTCACTTGAGGGGAGCCCCCTCCCCACCACACACAGCCTATCCTAGGAGTGCCTGTTTTTCTATCCTCATTATTTAACAGTGTGTGCCGATTACTCAAAGCGATATGGGCAGGCCCTGGTAAATATAGCGTTGCTGTAGTGTTAACTTTTTATAAGGTAATGCTCAGGTTGCCTGCAGTGTTCTAAAATTACTCTGTGGCCAGGGCCCCCTGCTTTATCGCTTTCTATAGTTTTAAAGTAGTTTGAAGCTTGAATAACATAAAATAACATAATATAATGTTATTTATGTTATTTCCCACGTGAAGAACGCCTGTAAACCTTGCAGTATTGAAACTCAGTGAACAAGGCATCTTAGACAAGCTGAAAAACAAATGGTGGTACGATAAGGGGGAATGTGGAGCCAAGGACTCCGGGAGTAAGGTCAGTCGCTGAAGGTCTTTTTGTACTGATTAGCAATCACATTTTGAACCACTGTTTATTTTCTACCCCAAAACGGCTTTCCTTCCCAACACACCCCTACACAGTGGGACCCCTTTATAACACCAGCGCTAGAGGCACTAGGCAGGTGGCCCCTACCAGTAGAGACCTGCCACAGGGCATCAACCATTGACCCAGACCAGAGGAGCTAGTGTTGACATCAGAACGCAATCTGGCCCACCGCACTTCCAAAGCTGTGAAAAGACTGAGCTGTGTTATAAGGGGGTTTTACTGTATTTCACATTTCGAAAGTTCAAAGAGAAAACCAACCTAAGAACCACAACCAAAAAAAAAAAAAAAAAGATCCAGTTGTGACAGTACTTTCTCTTAACCTCTTACAGTGTCAGAGACTTTGTAGTTGTAAATACCTTTGGTTATTCCTACATTATGTCAATCCTATGTGGTAACAGTCAAAAAAATAAATAACAAAGACTGGTCTCTGTAAGCAGAATGATTAGCCTCCTCCCAGCTGCTGTTGTATTGAGTTCAGCATCTATTTGGATTTCAAATATCATTAAGTCTGTCACACTTCTCTCTTCCAAAGGTGTCATTTGAATCTCTGTACGCAATACTTTTTAAATTTAGTCGCATGCTCCTTAAGGGTATACATTGTCAGGATAACATCACATTGATAAGCATGAAACACTCTTCCCCGCCTCCTTCCTGCCCCCCTTTGCTCCCCTAAGAAAGTTCTTTTTAGTTTCAATTTTTGCCTTGCCTTTTTTTGAACTAATATTGTGGTATCAGTTAATTCATTTCATGAAATGCCACTCATTTCCCCTGTGCAGTGAACCATTTTGCTACTGGTTTTCCACATCTTGGGATAGGGAATTCTGTGAAACTTACATATGTGGAACTGGAAACTGTTCTTGTTGCTATGATCTAAAGCAGGTTATGTCCAAGGACACTTTTCCCCCATCAACTCCTGCATACATAGAACAAATCTCATGACAGAGGGAGGATTGCCCAACCAGGTCCATTTCCTAGTGGACCGTGGAGCATCCTTGCAGAGAGTCTGGCCAGCCTCCTTAAGGAAATGATCCATTGTTTCATAAGTGACAGAAATTCCCACTTCTCTAGTTACCTGTCATTCGCTCTAGAAGAGTGACTATTTGCAAGGTTGTTGTAGGCATGAGGCTCACACATACCCCTTTCCCCAACCATGCAGTTCAATTCTAATTGGCCTTCTTATTAAAGTGAACAAGTACAGCACTGGTTCCTATAACAATAGAAGCAGGATGTGGTCATATCATCTCTCCATTTAATCCTTTAAATGATACCAGGACTAGCTGAGCCACAGTGTTGAGTGTCAGCTATGGCCATTATCTGCTACATTATCTGTGTTACCATGTCAATAAAATATTCAATTCACTGATGTAACAATTTGGGTATTCCATTCAATGGCATTCAGCAGCAAAATGGTTACATTCCCTCTAAAAAGACTACAAAGTGCTATTTTATTTTATTTTTTTCAAAGAAAGGCTCCGGGCCCTTGTTGTGTCCTACCTCAAGGTAGGGCTCAAGACACCAACTTTTTTCTTTCCATTTTTCAGCAGTTCAGTTTTTGCTTTTTCATACAGGCAGATAGTCAGATTTGCACAGTTCGACCTGAAAGTCACTGACCGGCTTCCTCAATTTTCCCCCCTATTTTAAATAGAAAACAGAGAAGCGTAGTTTGGTTTGGTTTGGTTTGGTTTGGTTTGGTTTGGTTTGGTTTGGTTTGGTTTTTTTTAAATTATTCACTACATTCCCTAGAGTAAAGCTAAAAATGAGCTGGATTTTTTTTTTGATCAGCCTGCTAGAAAATCTTTCTGATTTGTATGGAGCCAATTCAGGACTCTGTGGGTCCTCCTGACAGTTTTCCTTCAACTCTCAGGAAGATGGAAGGGAGCCAATTCTTTGCGCTATGCCCTTGTTCCAGCAGTGCAAAGACTTGCTGCCCTGAGGATGCGAACTCAGCAACCAGTCCCCAAAGGAAGCAATCTCTGCCACCAGGGGAAAGGGGAGAGTTAAGCCCTTTTAAACAAACCTCGCTAAGTAACTGCTAAATAACTCCCCAGATAAGAATATCAGGAACCTCTAATATTATCACCTAGTATCTCAAAGACAAGTTGTTGACAAGTTTGTCACAGGGAGAACAAGGGAGAAAGGGGTGTTGCGGGCCAGAGAGGGGAAAGAGTGCTTCAAGTTCCCAAATGAAAAGATTGTTCCATTTCTAGAGATTATGTCACAGCTCGACTCTGGCAAATGGTGCTTTGAGGCTGGCAGAGGAATAAATTGTGCTTGTGTTTACACTTTTGCTCCCATGGCCAAGGACTGTTTTATTTAGTCATTGACACCATTTTGAGGTACCAAAGGAATTAAGGAGTCAAAGTAAATGAACAGCTAGGTGAGGGCCACAACCGTCAACAGAGGCACAATCTACCGTCTTGCAGGCCATTGTGAAACATCAGCCAGTTGCCAGAGCTGAGTCATAACACTTACTTACATCAATGTTGAGTTATTTTACAACTTAGAACTATCCTATATTGTTGTCATGTATTGTGATGTCCCATTGCTTGTGTTTCCTCAAGAACTAATCACGTTGTTCATTTCTCTTAGGACAAGACCAGCGCTCTGAGCCTGAGCAATGTGGCAGGCGTTTTCTATATACTTGTCGGAGGTCTGGGGCTGGCCATGATGGTGGCCTTGATAGAATTCTGTTACAAATCACGGGCAGAGTCCAAACGCATGAAACTCACAAAGAACACCCAAAACTTTAAGCCTGCTCCTGCCACCAACACTCAAAATTACGCTACATACAGAGAAGGCTACAACGTGTATGGAACAGAGAGTGTTAAGATCTAGGGGTACGATCAAGGTCTAGTAAACTAATCAGCCTTACTTGCTATATGTTAATCTCCCTCTCTTTTCTCTCTCTCTCTCTCTCTCTCTGTTTTTTCACTTGGGTTTCTTGTTTCAAGTATTGTCTATCCTTTGCAACCATTGATTCTTTGAGAAAAATGGTTGCGCTTTCTTGTGGGGCAGCACTGCTTTTCTAATAGCACCATCATAATTGTACTGTGGTGTGTGACCCAAAAGGAGAAGAAATTCTCTAGAGCAGCGCTGTTCAATGGGAATGTTTGTGAACCACATATGTGAACCCCATGTGTGATCTGAAGTGCTCTAGTTGCCACACTTTTAAAAGTAACACAAGTGAAATTAATTTAATGCTACATTTTCTTTAATTCAATATATGCAAGATCTCATTTCAACATGTTCTCAATATCAAAAGTGAATGAGATAATTTACATTATTTTCTTCATGCTACATCTTAGGAATCTGGGGTGTATTTTACCCTTCTGCTACATCTAAACTCATACTAGCCACCTGTTGACTATTCAGTGGTTGCATGTGGCTGCCATATTGGAC
Source organism: Taxidea taxus jeffersonii (assembly GCA_003697995.1). Lineage (NCBI taxonomy): Eukaryota > Metazoa > Chordata > Mammalia > Carnivora > Mustelidae > Taxidea > Taxidea taxus. The sequence goes on from RCUC01085667.1 coordinate 48,834, forward strand.
AGTGCAATTCTAGAGAAAGCAGCCGCTCTGGAACTGCTGGTAGAGTGAGGAATGGGAGCAGGGCACTGCCACCTTGACAAATGCAATGCTTCTGTAAGGGCATGGTGGTTCTCTTAAGACTAAGCCTGAGACCATTTCTTTAATCTTTGAGTTCCTTTGTTGTCCCTTTCTTGGAACTGACATTCAGGTAAGTGTCTCCCAAAGAACAGTCTAGGCTCCCTGCTGCTGCCCCAAATCCATACTTAGACGAGCCTGACTGACGCCATCTTGACTCCAGCACCTACAGCCAAACCCTCACCCCTACCCTGACCAATAGCTCAGGCATGTTCAAAAGCAAGCTTGAAGTGGGCTAATTTGTCCGATCTGGGAGTGTTTGAAAGAATATAGTCTTGTTACCTTCAAGTGCACCTGTCATCACTAACACACCTATCTGAAGGGGAACAGAACAATTAGCAACTCCACAGCCCTCATTCTAGGTGGGAGATGTTTTACCTCAGGAGCCAATGTCAATACAAATTCCTTGAATGCACTTGAGTTTCTACAAATGCAGTATTTGCATTTTGATCTCCTTGTATTTCACATTGTCAAACTAAATTCAACCCCTTTTTAAATAATATTTCATGTACATAAATCATGTGTCTTCACCATGGAAAGCATTATCTTGTTTGGTGAAGTTGCTCGTTGTTCTCTCCTGCTGCAGACTGCAACCCTTCACCACAACATGGACTAACCCACCCACTGAGTGTTCCTATTGCACTGCTGAATATACAATACATAGATCCATCTGTAATTAGCATTGTTTGCATGCAAGTGTTTCATGTTCCTGCGTGCTTACAGTATTTTACTCTTGAGGTTATATATGCCCATTACAATTCCAGGCACAAGATTTGCTTTTTCAGAGAGTAGAACATGGGTGATTTCAGCTTGCCTTAATTATCTCAAATCCTGACATACTGGCATCCAAAAAGAGAATACACCTGAAATCAGCCTAACAGTTTTCCAAGTGCTCTCACATCTTTTGCCTCATTTGAGGCAATGGGTCACAAAGTGTTTTTACTTTCAGGTAACTTAGACCCAGTCACACTGAGTGACTTGCTCAAGGCAACACAATTAGGTAGTGGCCATTCTGAGACTAGAACCCAGCCCTCCTTCCTCCCATAGCTGGAATCTCTTTGCTACACCATTCTGCCTCTAACCATCCATGGTCTGGTGGCCTCCGAGAACTTTGAAATCCCAACAGGATCCCTCCAAATGGAAAGCAGATCCTGAGTCTATGTCTCACTTGTTTATAAAAAAAAGGCATATGCCTCACTTCTTAAGCATTGCATGTGAGGTTGTATAGTCAATCATTTCCTGGTTTCCCCAAAAAGAATCTTTCTGAGACAGGTATCAGGACTCAGGGTCACACAACCTCCATTCTATTATCCACCTCTTTATTAGCAACTTCTTTATTATCAACCATTCTATCCAGGAGTCTAGGTCTCTACTCCTCGACTACTACAGCCTCAGTCTCTTGTTAAAGCCCCAGAGCAGTGCTTCTTAAACATCAGTGTATGTTGTGAATCATGTGGGGCATTTATAAAAATGCTGATTCGGATTGAGTAGGTCTGGGATGCTAATTGAGAGTCTCCATCTCTCAGAGTCTCCCAGGCCATGTTGCTGCTGCTGGTCCAGGGAGTAGTAAGATCCTAGATAAAATGATCTCAGGGCATGTAATTCAGGGAAGGAAAAGAAAGAGGGAGGGAGGGAGGGACGGAGAGAGGGAAAGACAGAGGGAAGGGCAGAGTGGGAAGGACAGAAAGAAGAAGAGAGAAATAGAGGAGGGGAAAGAAAGAAAAGGTTGGGGTCTGCAAGCCTCTGGACATAATGTTGCAGTCCTCATGTGGAAACCCAGAAATGAAATTGCCACAGCTTCTGGCTCTCCAGTTTTCCTTTAGTCATCTTGGTTGATCCATTTTGTGAGACAAAATTCAGGCTAAATGAGGCACAGATCACATTTTAATAGACATCAATGCCAATGTGGTTATGGCCCAGTTAGCTAGCACCTTGGCAACTATCCTAGCGTGAAAAGAAAAGCTGGGGAAAGCCTCAGCAAACAAATCTGTCCTCTGAGTCTATGTGAAGTCTCCAGACAAGAAGGAAAAGCCTCAGAGGATGCCAGAAAAATCCTTCCACGTATCAGTCCAAGAGGTACAAAACAAGCTGAGCAGGAAACAGAAAACTTTCTGCTGTTCTCAGCCAGTTTGGTCACATAATATTGGTTAAGTGAAAGGTGAGCCCTTTATCCATTCATCTTTTAATTCCCACAAAGTTCTGGAAGATCTCCTAATGACTTTACATTTGTTACCTAGTTATTAGGCTTCCAGTTCTCTGAATTGGCCTAGATCTGTCATGGCCTATGTGGGGGCACAGAGATCAAGAGGCACCCTGAGATTTTACTTTTATTGCTAATTATCAGAGCTAGCCTTAGGAGTTTGGGGTACCAGTAATTCTTCAGGAAAACTGACCCCAGGGAATATCACCTGCAAAAATATGATCCAGGTAAAACCTGGTTAACAAAGAGCATTCTTGAAAGAAGAGGGAGTCATCTCTCCCACTATGTGGGTGAGATAGGACTATTAGACTTGTGGGAACATGTGCATCAGTCTCAGATCTCACACCCACTAGGGAGCATACAGCCTCCCGACTATCTGCTGGCTCTCTGGGTTACTGACCAACTACTAGAACGGTGATTCCCAAGCTCGCCTCAGCAGGTGACAAACCGCTCAGTGTTCCAGATTCACTGCACCCTAGGGTTGGATCTGCTAAATTGTCTTAAGAGACTCCTCCCAATTTCACCATTGCCATCAATAACAACTTCTAGCTTCTTTGGTTTCTTCAACAATGTTTTTGAAATGCTTCTCATTTTCAAGACCTCAAGAGGCCTGAAGTTAAGGGAGAAGATTTCCATTTTTCCTCTAAGACGGTTCTGTTTCATCTTCCCAGAAACTGTTAACTTTGTTCATGCAGCCCATTTTCAAAATGATCAATTTTCCTTCTGCAGCCCATGCATAGACATTATTGCTGGGGAAATCATTGGCTCAGGAGAAAAGCAATGGTTCCCTTGGTTTAGAGGGAAAAGATGTAAGATGGGTATGAGCTTGAAAAGGAGGCAGGAAAGTACCCTGCAGGCTTCAGAGTCAGGGCCAAATGAATGCCTTGCACAAGTTAATACCTCCTACAGGTGGGCAGCATCAGAATCCCAATCAGGCCTGTAATGTCCAGGCAAAGACCTCATGAATGCCAAGCCCCTTCATGAGTACCACCGTTCTGACCTCTTTCTAGAGTGTGCTGCCCCTTTAAAGCCCATGTGCTATTTTCAGATTGGAATAACCAAGGTTGTAGGTATTAAGAGGGACAAGCTGTCAACTTTACAGCAACGAATGGCAAATTTTCTTCTCGCAAATGAATTTCAATCGAACAAGCCAATAGAACACTGTTTATCCTCTGTCTTGGGTAAACAGTCCCCTGTCACAGGTTCTGCAATCAGAATACAGCCCTCAGGTTAGCTGTCCTGAATATTTCTATATGTATTCTACCAAGACTTCCTAGTCTACCTACATCCTAAGTAATCAATGCCTGAAGTTAGACTTCATGCAACATCCATATAATCCTTAGTACAAGGCACAGTAGAGAAAGAACCTAATTTAACCTATTGCAAAGCATTTGCATCAGGAGAGAGAATTTAAACAGACTTGTTGCCTAAAGCCAGTCAAACCTGGTGCGGCCCCAGAGATGCAAGTTTGAGAAAACACTCCCGGTTCTCATCCAAGGTAGACTGAGGCATAAGAAACTTGGAAATTCCTAAGAGAAAGCCCATTCACATGGAAGTTCCCCCCTTGCCTTTGCAGATCCCATCCCACTAGCGGCATGTGATGAGAGGAATCACCGAAAACGTGGCTGCTTCAAGGATCCTGAGCCAGATTTCACTCTCCTTGGTGTCGGGCGTGACACGAATATTGCTGATGGTGCAATGACCTTTCAATAGGAAAAACTGATGTTTCTTTCCTTCAGTGCCTTATGGAACACTCTGAGACTCGCGACAATGCAAACCATCATTGAAATCTTTTTGCTTTGCTTGAAAAAAATTAAAATAAAACCAACAAAAAAAATGGACATGCAAGATTCCAGTATGTGAAAAAAAATCTTATTAAAAAAGTCAGTTCAACAAAAGCCATTCTTTGATACCACTGCTCAATAAACAAACACCATGTTCTTTAATACACACACACACACACACACACACACACACGCACGCACATGCACACGCACATACACAAATTTTAAATTCCAGTTCAGCAAATAGGCCCATCTCAGTTAAAATAATTATTCCTCTTGATTAAAAAAAAATTATCTGACTCCCTGTGTTTGGGAAGACAGACTGGCATTTCTTCTAGGATCTGCTGACCAGATGTTTTTGGTAGTTCCTGTTGGTAGTGATGTTCTGTGCACCCTCTTTCCTTTCAACGTTGCTGAAATGTGTATATCTTTAGAATGTAAATGCAACACTTAAGAAAATTCAAACACTTTGGAAAAGGGACTAAACCGTGACTTCTCTGTGTTCTTGAAACGGTTTTGTGAAAATGATTTGATAACTTCCCACTTGGTGAAGGGATTAACAGAGCTTTCTAAATTGACTTTTGTGTGTAGCAAGGGACGGGGCACTATCAGGCAAACCTCTTGGTGCTTTCCTAAAATGGATCCCGGGCTCTCCAAGAAGCCTGGAATTGCAGCTCACAGATCTGTTTTTCTTGCTTCAGTGTGATTTTAAGTCAATATAGCTGAGTATTTAGCATTGAGGTGAGGGAAATGCTGCCTACACTCCCAAATGTGTTTAGAGTATCTTTCTCAGAAACAACACTGTGTTTAGCTCTGCTTTCTCCGCTAAGTATGCCTTTCAAGTGTACACCTTGGAGACAGGACCACGTCGCAAGGCAGGCCAGTGGGTTCAGACCACAGTTCTCAGTCTGACTTTACTCTTGCTAGGTCTGTCTTCCCAGCTGTTGCCTGTTACTGCCCGTGGCTCTCCGTCAGACTGCATGTGTCCTTTTCTAGTTTGCAAAGACTAAAATGCATTCCCAAACCTACTGCTAAACCAAGGGCCTCAGCATCACTCCTAGGTCCTTGCTCGGAGCAGTCTCTCCACTGGCTCTCTCAGAAGATCGCTCCACTGCTCCACGGTCTATCAAGTAACTAATTGCGTACCTGCCGTTGGCATTATCAGAACAGTCAGAGGAAATAGTCTCCGCTCACTAATTACCTCCTATATAATGACGTATGCTTTCTGTAGTTCAGTAGTTTGCTCTCATCAGTGGTGTGCATTGGGAAGTTTCCAGACTGTAAAAACTAGGAACTCGATTCATTTCCCAAGTGTGACCTTTAGATGCTTAGCCGACTCGCTGCCCATTTGCTCTTGTCTTCAGAAAAGGAAGGAAGAAGTCTCGTTCCAATGAAACGTCTCCAGGAAAGTGTAATATAAACTTTCATTCCAAAAATCGTGTCATCAACGAATAACTCACCTGTCAAATTTTAAATGGTATTGAACAAACAAAAAGAAAGCAGTTGTGTTTTTGTTCTGTTTTGTTTTCATGAACCTGTGATTTTCAACTTCTGAATGCTATGATGTCCAGAGCAGGAAGCTGACGCCACGCAAATGTGAAGTTGTATAAAACGAATCAACCATACCTACACACAAATGTTTTCATAGGCACTGTATAAAGAGAAATGTATGTTTATTGACTCAAATCAGTTTTTCAGAGGAAACTTCACTGGGAATGAAGAGGCGGGTAAATTGGTTTGTTATTTTTTAAAAACTTGCATGTTTAAAAAAATTGATTGCTTCAAATTTCTGCTACTAACTTCAAGCTATGGGAGTTTGGCAGTAGTCACTTGAGGATTTTCTTTTCCAATTCTTTTCTTTTCATTGTTAAAGCTGTACTTCAGTGAACAGAAAAATTGCCAAGCAAACTAATGGCCGTAAAAGCGTAAATTGCATGTGTGGGCATAAATTACGGAGCCTCATTGCCATGAGGAATTGTACAAAGTTTTAATACATTTTGTAAATAAAATTGTAAAGAAAGAACTCCATGTCTGTGCTTTGACTGTTTAAAATTTACTTAGATGCAGGCACCAAAATGTTATTGTTCATTAATTTACTTCCCACCAGAACCTTTGCTAACGATGTCACAGTCACCTTGTGGGTGATTCTCATAAAGGATGACACTGCTCCTGCCTGACACTCAGCTGCAACCACACACAGTCAGGCTCAGAGCCCTTGACCTAAACAGCAGTGTGCACCCCAGACATTAGGTTAGATTTGTCAGGATGGTGTCTACAAGCAGCAAGAAGCAGGACTTCGTTGATAGGAAATTTTGACTTCAAGGCCTTCCATTCCCATTCTTTGTCTCCTCTACCCTTTGGGACCCTCTCCTCAGAGGCCTTGACCGTAACCTTGGTCTCCCACCTCCCATCTCCAGATCTGACCTCCCAGCAAAGTGCCCAAAGTAAGAATTGATGTTCTTCAATAACACTTCCAATTGCTTGTCCACATCATCACAAAATATGGTTCTGGTGCTCTTAGGTAACTGGCTATGTTTTGTATTGCTGTCTGAATTTCTGAGAGTAACTGCAAGTTCCATTTGAAAAAAAAACTTCATCCCACCCAGGGTCATTGATCTAGAGTGCAGAGAGAAGTAATGAACTCAGGACTGTACTGATTTTACAATGGTTCTGAGAGAGAACTGAAAGGCCACGGATCTAGTCTGATTTGTAGATTCCAAAGGTGGAATACAGTTTTATCCAATACATACAGCAAGTGTATACATATAGGCCAGCTTTATATCCTGATCCCCAAAGAAAATGGGGGATAATGATAGAAGGGATCATTTGCAGCTGAGCCAGGAAAGAAGGAAGGGGCATTTAAGATGCTAGAGACAGAAAGGAAGGAAGATGTCAGGGGTTGTGGACTTTGGAACAGGGAGCCCGAGGCCTTGGAAACAGAAAACTCCGAGTGGAAAAGGAAAGCTCTCAGAAGCTTCTCAAGGGTATACTGATGTAAACACACTGAGGTTAATTTGGCTGGGAGGCCTCAGCAGATTACTCCCATCTTCACTGTCCTCAGAAATGGTGACAGGCTGGCCAACCATCATGCTTTACAGCTCTTCGGCTGCTTTCCTATCTTCAGTTAGGACATCCACAGCAGTCCCGCTGGCAGTGAACTGAGTCCCTAGGGAGCACATCCAGTGACCGGATTGGAGTGGTGTTTCCTTAAAAGAGGGCCAATTAAATCGGTTCATGTACCAAATGATGTCCCCAGATCTTTCAAAATAATAGATTTCTATTTTAATGGGAACTTCCAGTTGCTTACCCTGAAGGAAAAGCCACTCTCGGGTGCTATGGCAGAGGATGATAGAGTACAATTTGAGTTCAGGTGGGGTTTGGGGTTTTTTCCCCCTCCTTGGTGTGTGGGAGAAGTCAGAGGAATATGAATTGTCTTTCTCAAATCAGACTGCAGGTTGCTATACATCTTGCTTACACAGCGGGTCAGACTTACCAATCAGGTGTGCAGAAAGGTCTTGAGCTTTAAAACCCCCAAGCACAAAAGGAAAATGTCCTCTGGTCCCCGCATTGGTTTCCTTGCCTGTGAAGATTCACAACTGATTGCCTCATAAAATCTTCCAATGGGAAAGACAAACATACTCAAGGAAAACTTGGTAGGTTCAGGCAAGAACTGTAAATCACCTGCCTGATACTGGGTGGGGAGAGAGGGTTGGCTGTGACTTGGGGAGATGAACCTAGAGAAGGAGAACACATTGAGAAGCAAGTAGCAGAACCATTATTCCTCAGAATGCAGACTCCTGTGGGGCACCTGTGTGGCTCAGTTGGTTAAGCATCTGTCTTTGGCTCAGGTCGTAATCCCAGGATCCTGGGGTCAAGCAGGTTCCCTGCTCAGTGGGAGCTTCTCCCTCTGCCCCTCACCCCACTCATGCTCTCATACTCTCTCTATGATTGTAGGATGAAAGCAGCCACAGATAATATGTAAATAAATAAATAAAGCCTTTTTTTAAAAAATGTAGACTCTGAAGCAGAAGATAGAGTAATATCCTGTCTCAGAAGGGCCACGGGCCAATTATATCACCAAAACCTCCTATCAGTTGGAGCCAGAGCCAGTTATTCAGCTACTCTGGGCCCTACCCCTCCACTCTTATGCTCACCTCATTGGACTGGGCTTTGGGGAACTAGTTTATTACCAGATGACTTGGTAGATAGGACACTCAGCAGCAATATATCTGCATTCAGTTGTTGACACACACAGAAATTTTCATCCCAACAGGAAGTCTCTTCTGAATCTGGAGCCACTAGAGAGACTGACAGTTTCATCCCTATCACTCTGGACTTGGAAGAGAGTGAAGAGTGTCAAAGAGAATTAGTGCAACTTGCCTCTAGAACTGAAAGCCAAAGAATGAGGTACTAGGAAACATCCTGCACACCTAAGACTAGGAGTCATAGATGAGACATTTATATTCAGTGAAGACATGGGGCACACATTTGGGCTTTCTCAAAAGGCTTCCTGGGAGGCCTTTTGTCACTGTTGTCAGGACAGGATGAAGGGAGGTATTATGGAGGGTCTGTCATTGTCCCAAACCTACTGCCAGTTCCTTAGCATCTTCAAAACTGAAGGTTCACAAACTCATTTGAATGGGCAAGATGCCCAAGCTCTTTAACAGGCATTATCCTTGTAATATCACAGACAATGCGGGAGCAAAGTTGGCTCCTGCCTTCAGGGGCCTGCTGGTGTGGTAGCAAGGTAGACAATGAATCTACATCCATTCATGCCCAGCACTTTGCTAAGAGAAAAAACTATAAGGTGCCCAACATGAAGACTTTCCTTCTGCCTCTTCACTAGGATGTGTGCCTCCTAATACATTCAGGTGGAACTTTTGTGCCTCCAAACCTGTGAGCCTCTTCAACTGAGGGGTCATACTTAACCCTTATAGGCCACTAGCTGCTGAGAACCTCAGAATGATCACGTTCCTGCCACCCTCAGAGCAGGAGATATTTGCTTATTTATTGACTCACAATGCCCTCTCTATAAAAGAATAAAAGAACCAAGGTGCCCAGATCGTTCTTGGTTAAGCATCCAAATCTTGATTTTGGCTCAGGTCATGACCTCAGAGTTGTGAAAGCCCCAAGTTGGTCCCTGCACTCAGCACAGAGTCTACTTAAGATTCTCTCCCTCTCGGGGTGCCTGGGTGGCTCAGTGGATTAAAGCCTCTGCCTTCGGCTCAAGTCATGACCCCAGGGTCCTGGGATTGAGTCCCACATCGGGCTCTCTGCTCAGCAGTGAGCCTGCTTCCTCCTCTCTCTCTGCCTGCCTCTCTGCCTACTTGTGATCTCTGTCTGTCAAATAAATAAATACAATCTTTAAAAAAAAAAAAAAAAAGATTCTCTCCCTCTCTCTCTGCCCCTCTCCCGACTCGCACTCCCTCTCTCTTTCTTGCTCACTCTCAAAAACTAAAAAAATAAAATAATAAATAAATAATAAATAAAAGTATAAAAGAACTTACAATGTCAGCCTAAGAAATAATTATCTCCCCATGTCAGCAGGTTTGGCAAAATTGACCTTTAAGTGGTTTCACTGAGTTTCAGCCCTGTAGTAAAATGGTTGATTTAAATTTTTCCTAATAAATATTCATTTAGCCCACACAAGTCAAAGCTCTAGCAACAGCTCACAAGTCTTAACATCAAGGAGGCCTAGCAGCAATCTGTGGTAATATGGGAATGGCACATCCAGGACCTAGCACAAGCTGAACCAATAGACACTGGCAAGCTGTATAAGAAGGTAGCCCCAATTCTCATGTCACCCACCACAGTTACAGCAGCACCCCTCCTTTGTCTCACACTGATAACCACCCTGAAGGGTTCACCTACAACCAATTGAAGGAAAAAGGAAAATCCTGAATTTGGTTTACAGATGGGTTATCTTGAAACACAATGCAAGCCAAAAACAGAAAGTGACTACATGACAGCCTCACTCAGGGGTAACCTTGAAAGATAGTACAGAGGGAAAAAGTACCCAATGGACAGAACTACAGGATGTGAACCTGATCATCTACTTTGTGTGGGAGAAGCCATGCCCCAGGATTAGAATGACTCTTGATAGGCAGTTGTGAATTGCTGGGTCAGTGCCCTGGAAGGAGAAAGATTGGAAAATCAGGAAAAATTAAAAAAACAGATTCTGGAATAGAGGTACGTGATTGGAGTTTGGGAATGGGCATGAATGGTGAAGATTTTTATATGAAATGTTAACATCCATCAGAAAGGATCTACCATGGAAGAGCTACTGGACATCTAGTAAATGAAATGATACTAACCACCCTTCTTCATCATCTACACTGACAAAATGTGTTCCTAAAAGATGCAGCATAGTGGCAGGAATTAGGGCAATGCATGGGCCCAAAAGTACAGACGTATTCTCGCTCATTTAGGGTGATTTATTTGGCTATTATGCTTCTAAATGTTTAAATGGCCAGTAAGAGTAACCAAAGCTGAAGCCCTGATATGGTAGCATCCCCTAAAGAGACCAGTCACTTGGTAGTATGTTTACTGCAGTCAGCTGCATCTATCCTGGAAAGCCAGCAGTTTATTCACATGGGGATAGATACCTATTTTGGATATGGGTTTGTTTTTCCTACCTGCAGAACCTCAGCCAGAACCACTATCCAGATACTTTTGGAACACATGATCCACAAGTGTAGAATCCAACAAGGGAGACCCCCTTTACAACAAAGGAGATACTGGAGTGGACCCATGACCGTAGGATCCATTGGTCATGTCACATAGCACAACATCCAGAAGCAGCTGGCCTCAACACTTGAATGCAGGAAATATGGGTTGCCCAGGAAGAAGACATTGAGATTTATTCAAGAGTGACACCTATGAAGGAAAAGGAAGGAAGCGGGTCTGGGGTAGGAGGGGCTATCAGATGTGGTGCAGACATGAGAAAGATTCTGGCAGCCCAGTGAGGGATTTCTGGAGGAAAGAGTCCCATTGGAGGCATTTCATGCTGGACAGAAGTGGTGAGGTTCTGGTACCACTGCCTCACTCAGTCACTGGCCAAAGACTGGTCTAAACAGAGCATGACCTCAGCTCAAAAGCTGAGACTAGTCCTGAAGGCGCTAACAGCTGGTGGCTGCCAAGTAATTACTCTCCTTGCATCTGGGCAGTAAATACTTTCTTGAAGAGAGATCTGAGTGACACACCTGCTGGGTCTGCCACAGTCCATCCCTGTATTGTGCTGATCAGCTTCTCCACATGTGTTCAGAGAAAAGCTCCTCCGGGGCTCCTGTGGCACTTAGAATAGGGACACTGGTGGGATAAATCGCAGCCTCCCAACAGCACTTCAACTTGGTCTTGGGCTGCAACTGTACTCATGGCCTTTCTCTTTCACTATCCATTCTAAATTTCCCTCAGCTATCACCTTGGCAGGTTTTGGTGGTTCATCTGATAGTCTGAGCCAAAACATCATTCCTCTCATTCCTCATTCCTCATTCACATATTCCTCTCTATTCTCATTGTGGAACATTATTTCTATCTCCAGCCGATGAGGGTCAATTATACCTAATGGGCTGGCAAGTCCTATTCTTGGCTGCTGGTCATTGGACACAAGGAACACAAAGGGTCCAAGTGTCAATTGTAGCTTATAGGTCAATGGGATCCTTGTTGTATCCCCTGGGGAGAGTGTAGCCCTTTTACACTGTGAACCAGAGAGTTGTGGAGACTGGAGACACAAAATCCTCTAGCAGGTCACCAGGAGTGATGGCTAGCAAGGCCACTCCTGTTTCTACTCCTTGGTTCCTGAACCCTCTATTTTTCCTATAAGGGACACAGCACCATGTAGAAGCCTCCAATTTAATGCATTCTTTCTGAGTGTCATCTCTGAAATTGTACCTTTAAAAGAGACTTGACAGGGGCACCTGGGAGGCTCAGTGGGTTAAGCCTCTGCCTTCGGCTCAGGTCATGATCTCAGGGTCCTGGGATCGAGCCCCACATCGGGCTCTCTGCTCAGCAGCAAGCCTGCTTCCCCCTCCCTCTCTGCCTGCCTCTCTGCCTACTTGTGATCTCTGTCTGTCAAATAAATAAATAAAATCTTTTTAAAAAAGAGAGAGACTTGACAATATGATAAATCAACCATGACTTGGTGTGAGAGTCATATTTACTATTTAATCATCACAAGTCTGTGATACAGATACTCTCATTTTCTCCATTTTACAAATGAGGGAACTGAGGCACAGACAGGTTAAGAAGTTTGCTAACCCCAACTCGTAAGTGGCAGGATATTTTAATCATGCCATCCTGCAGAAGAAATATTACAAACCAAAGGAAAGAGTAGTCTAATAGTAAAATTTCAAGCTTGTTGATTGGCTAATTTCTAGAAGCAGTAGAGCCAACAATATCTTACTCAAAAAATTTTTTGAACATTCTTTCAAAAGGAATTGTCATTCCAGGATTTTCCAAGGTCTTGATTAGAAGCACTAGCCTTGACAAATACCCTGGTGAGATGCAAGGATCCTCTGAAATGCTTCATATAATGAGTGCTATGCCATGGGCTTTCCGTTGTCAATTACCCCTAGCCTATACTTGACCCTCAGTAGGGACCATGCCTTAATGCTGATCATTTCATTGTAGAAAGAGAAAGCCCTAAAACCATCTGAAAGAAACGGTTTGTAGGTTTTAATATGGCTTTCCCCTCTTCTATTTTCTCTAGTGGGATTTACTTACAGGCATAAATATGAAAAATACATATCATATATGATGATTTACAATTATTAAAATTAAATAAGAGAAAATCTTTGGCATTCACATTCATTTTCTTATTCAGAAGAGACATCCCATTCTACTGATTGCAATATAAATAAGTTTGGAATAATGATTGTGATATTCCATTAAACTAATGGATTCAATCTCATAAGTCATTTTTATGGATAAAATTTAAAATACTGTATTAATTCCAAACAGAATACATTTGCAGTTTGTTCTGGGAAAACAGATTACTACATGTAATGTCAACAGTCATTACTTCCTGGTGTTATTTACCTGATCCCAATTTCCTAGCTAATACCACCGTGTGTGTAATGAATAATGCACGGTGTGAAATGTACACTGTGCAAAACACATCATATATAGTAGTTACTGGGATGTGCATTGCCTAACAAAATAATTTGTATTTCTTCCCTGCCTCCCACTCCCTTCCCACTATTTTTTATCTAACATACACCTAGAAGAAACATTTGGTCGGGGGGGTGGACAGGATGTCCAAAGTGAACAAATTTTTTTATTAACATATAATGTATTGTTTCAGGGGTACAGGTGTTGAATCATCAGTCTTACACAATTCACACACTCACCATAGCACATACCCTCCCAAAGTCCATCCCCCAACCACCCCATCCCCTCCCTCCCCTCTGGCAGCCCTCAGTTTATTTCCTGAAATTAATAGTCTCTTATGGTTTGTCTCCCTCCTTGGTCTAATCTTGTTTCATTTTTCCCTCCCTTCCTCCCACAACCCCAAAAGTGAACAAATTTTTATGATTACTTATTTATTATTGAGATATAAATGAACTTGCATAATCGCTACCCAAATCAAGATATGGAAAGTTTTTAGCACCCTTGAATGCTCCCCCGTGCCTCCTCCCCATCCATACCCAGAAGGCAACCACTATTCTTATTTGTATCACTATAGATGAGTTTCAAAGTGAGTAACTTCTTAAAAAGGCAAAATCGGTCTTTAAAAAAAGGGGGGAGTGCCTGGGTGGCTCAGTTGGTTAACCATCTGCCTTCAGCTCAGGTCATGATCACAGGGTCCTGGGATTGAGCCCCACATACACATCAGGCTCCTTGGTCAGAAGAGAGTCTACTTCTCCCTTTACCTGCCACTCTCCCCACATGTGTTCTCTCTCTCTCATTCTGACAAATAAATTAAAAAATATATATCTTTAAGAAAATCATAAGGAAGATAAAATACATTTACAGCCTTGTTCTGTATTTATTGGAAAACATCCACATAGAAGTGGACCAGCACAGTTCAAACCCATATTGTTCCAGGGTCTACTGTAGTTCAAAATTATCCAAACCTCTGGCCTTGCTTCTTACTTTAAGGTCTTTAAAGCAGTTCCTTTACTTGTTTATATCCCTGGCTACCCTCAACCCTCATTCTGCCTCCCTCCTCCCACCCACCCCCTCACTACATGGTACGTTGGAGCCTGTGTGCAGGCCTTTTGAGAGCTAACTGTACAACCCCCTTCCCAACTCCACAGTCAATGTTCATTTGGCAGTTTTACAATCAGCCACGGTGGGAGTATTGACACCAGAGATACAGGCAAATGTGACAAATCAGGGCCTTCCAACCCCCTACTCCCAGGATAAACATGCAACATTTATCAGCACCACACACCACACACACACACATACACACACACACACACACACACACACACACACACACACACGACATTTAAAACTTGTCACATTGCTTCAAAGAGCTTCAGAGATTAAAAATGCTATCCAGTCACACAGAATAGAATCAACCACAGAAATCTGAGTGGGTGCAAGTTCCAACTCAGCCAGTTTTTTCATATCCACAACAGCTTGCTCTTGGTCATGGTTTGGATTTGCAACAATCATGATTTTGTTCATTGCCCCTTCCCCCTAATTTAAATGCATGGCAATTTTTTAATTGAGGTACACTGTCATTAACTCTGCTTGAAAATTTTTGTAATAGCCTTAGAGATACAATAGCATATCACAGAAACAGTTGAAAATTCACTGTCTGGGACAGGATTTCAGTAATTCATGCCTGTACTATAATCTCAATCAGTTTTACATGGTTTTGTGCATATAATGTGCTATCACCACACCAGACAGTAAGTCCATGGGATCAAGAGTAGTGTCCTCTTCCTGGAAATTCTTCACAGTGCCTAGCACAGTGTTGGGGTTTGGGCAGACATCTGGTAACAATGCATGAACTTCACTGTTCCCTCCCCTTTTTTCTTTTCCTATCCCATCCCCCTAGTCTGTTCCTTACACTTCCTCAGAGCTACCCCGTACCCCACCCAGTGACACAAAACAAACTCTCCCATTACTCATAATAGCTGAGGAATGGAATCAATCCAAATATCTGTCAACAGAGGAATGGATAAAGAAAATGTGGCATATACATATCACGGAATATTATTTAGCCTATAAAGAAGCAAATCCAATAATTTGTGGCAACATGGATGAATTTTAAGGACATATTGCTAAGTGAAATAAACCAAACTCAGGAGGACATGTACTGTATGACTCCATTTATATGAGGAATCTAAAATAGTCAAACTCATAGAAGCAGAAAACAGAATGGTGGTTACCAACAACTGGAAGGAAAGGAAAATGGGGCATAATTGTTCAAAGGGTATCAAGTCTTTTTTTTTAAATATTTTATTTATTTATTTGACAGAGATCACAAGTAGGCAGAGAGGCAGGCAGAGAGAGGAGGAAGCAGGCTGTCTGCAGAGCGGAGAGCCCGATGTGGGGCTCCATCCCACGACCCTGGAATCATGACCTGAGCCAAAGGCAGCGGCTTTAACCCACTGAGCCACCCAGGCGCCCCCAAAGGGTATCAAGTCTTGATTATGCAAGGTGAAAGAGTTCTCGAATCTACTGTACAACACAGTTCCTATAGTCAACAATATGGTATTGTGCACTTAAAATTGTGTGAAGAGGGTAGATCTCATATTAAGTATTCTTATCACAACAAAAAAGGGGAGGGATGCAAGGAAACTTCTAGAGGTGATGGATATGTTTTACTCCATTGATTGTAGTTGTAGTATCATAGATGTATGCATATGTCCAAACACTCAATTGTATACATTAGACATGTGCAGGTTTTTTAATATATCAATTATACCTCAGTAAAGCTATTTTTTACATTTAAAAAGCCCTACTGTAAAAATTATGATGATTATTATAATTATACTGTATTTCAGGAACAGAGTACACTCATTTGACAAATCTTTAAGTGCTAACATGATCAAGGGCATTAACCTAAATATGTAGATGAATACAAAGATGATTTAGACCCAAACACTGGCATGAAAGGGACTTCGAGCAAACAGAGTAGGTAAAATACATACCTAAGAAACTCTGATACAAATAGAAAAATGACCCAGATAAAATGCTATCAGAGTTTAAAGAGGGAGAGATGGTTTTTGGACATGCTGAGCTAGAAGCACAAGTGAAGTAACAAATGACCAAATCAGGAAAGCACAAGAGCATATACCAGGAACAGTAGTTTGTCTAGAGCATAGGATGTGAGGAGAGAAATAGAATAAAATGAGACTGGAAGGTGAAGGTCAGATTATAAAGGACATCAACATTTTGCTGAAGAGTTTGAGTTTTACCTTAGTCTTTGTATTACTCAAAATATGCCAGATTATGTCTCAGTAAAAGCCCCAAAATCAGTGATTTCAAATAACAAGGTTTGTTTCTTACCCATGCTACATATCTACTGTGAGTAATCTGGAAAGCTCTCACTCGGGGATACAGATTAACAGAATAGCCACCAGCGGGAGCCAAAGAGACAGAGAATAAGGCAAATTGTACACTGGCTCTTGAAGTTTCTTCCCCAAGGCGTCATTCAGCGCTTCTGCTCACGTTTCATTTGCTAAAACAGGTCATATGACCATACCTAACTTCAAGGGGCTAAAGAAGTGCGATCCTAACTTGTACCTAGAAGAGTGTTGAGCCAGATATATTTAGTAGACACCAGTAATGACCATCGCTGTCTTTTATAATGGGGAGGATACAGTCATATTTAGATGTCAGAATGATAGATGAGTCTAGCAGCATGCATTGGATGGATTAGAGAGAGGCTAACCTGGAGGTAGAGAGCCTAATCAGGAGGCTGACGCAGTATTCCAGCAGAGGGATGGTAGTGGTTTGATCTAGAACAAGGAGGAATTAGGCAGAAGAGAATTGATGCATGGGACATTTAATGAGATATTAAGAAGAATCAACAGGACTAAGCTGAAGGGATGGGAAGTAAGGGGAGTAAACTGGGCTACTATTGGAAGACATATCTGAGGGGTAGAGATAGTGGTGATAGCTAGGGCTGTTGGGTATGGCTGAAGGTGGGGAGGTGGAATGGACAGACCTAGTAAGCAGGGCGTACTGGGTGTGGACAGGGATAGTGAGTGGTTGGTGGTCGTTGATTATTGGTGGTGAGCCGTGGCTGGTGGATGTGGGTGATGAAATTCAGCATGGTGTATAACCTATGAAGTGGGGAATAGTGGGAGTTTAGGCAGGATGGGAAAGTAGCCAACATGAAAACAGGAAAGGCCTTGGCCACCATGACAAGATGTGTGAATTTTATCATAAAGATGATAGGAATCACTTATTTTAAAGATATCTGCCTGATACATAGGCAAATATAACGATATCATGTATACAGGCAGGTATAAGTGGGAAAATCATGTGGTAGAGTAAGGCCAAGGGTAGCTAACCAACCAATGTAGTATATGTATTTGACAGAGCACAAGAGCAGAGGAGTGGGTTGTCTAACATAGACCATGCTATCATAACTCATATCTACTTGACCACGGTCTAGATGAAGGTGAGGTGGAATGCTTCCTGGTCTCCCATATAGGACTTTCCCCCATTTTTTCATTTCATCTGCTTTTCCTATTCATTTCCCATCAGTTGGTGGAACTAGTCAACTGTTGAGCATGCTCAGAGGAACAGAGAAGCTTCTACTAGCCAGAAACTGCCTTAGTGGATGGACCTCAAAATCCGGCCTTAGGAGAAAAACTGTCTAAGTTCCAGGAAATGGGAGACCACTTGGTGGTGGCTGCAAAAAAGTCTAAGAAGTTGGCCAAGATTGGCAGGATGAAAAGCCCAGATCTGTAGTTGCTTTCATGAAGAAATGTCAATTCTACTGTCATCTCCAAGATTTGTGTTAATGCAAAATTTATCACAACTCTGACATTTGAGCAACAAAATGCAAAGAACTCACAGAAATAAAAGGAAAATTAGTCACAAAGATACTCCTATTTGATAAAGTTCCACAACTAATTTATAGACAAGTGGTAACCCACACCTCATAGCCACTGAAGCAAAATGAAATATGTTAGAAGCTGCTAATATGCTACATTTATATTCCAGAACACTTTTTAGGAAAAAATTTAGGGACACCTGGGTGGCTCAGTGGGTTAAGGCCTCTGCCTTCGGCTCAGGTCATGATCCCAGGGTCCTGGGATTGAGTCCCACATCTGGCTCTCTGCTCAGCGGGGAGCCTGCTTCCCTTCCTCTCTCTCTGCCTGCCTCTCTGCCTACTTGTGATCTCTGTCTGTCAAATAAATAAATAAAAATATTTAAAAAGAAGAAAAGAGAAAAAAATTTAAAATCTACTTCTAGTAGCTAAATACTTTGAAATAAATCAGAAAATATATTTTTATTCATTTATTTATTTTAAATTTTATTTTATTTTTTCAGTGTTCCAAGATTCATTGTTTATGCACCATACACAGTGCTCCGTGCAATACGTGCCCTCCTTAATATTTTATATGGAGCTCTTAATGTAGTCTAAGAGATCATAGGGAGGGGAAAAAAAGAAAAATATTTTAGTTTGTAAAGAACTATTTAACAGAAGTGAGGTAGATATATATACAATGACTATTCTGTATGTGTATTTGTACCCACAATTATACATTTTGTGAGTGTTTGCTATGTACCAATGCACCATTATTATACAATTTGTATATTTTGTCTC
The DNA here is from genome assembly GCA_003697995.1 of Taxidea taxus jeffersonii. Lineage (NCBI taxonomy): Eukaryota > Metazoa > Chordata > Mammalia > Carnivora > Mustelidae > Taxidea > Taxidea taxus. Next base: position 67,675 of record RCUC01085667.1, read on the forward strand.
ATTAATCCTTTCAACTTCCTTCCTTCCTTCCTTCCTTCCTTCCTTCCTTCAGTTATATCAGATATTGTCTGTGGGTACCTAGGGCCCACACCTGACCTATAATCTTCCTTGTACTGCTGAAAGCCAGAAAACCTGCATTTCCAAGACTCTCTTCACCAGCAAGGCTCTGGTGAGCTTTTGCCAGCAGAAGACCCTTCCATGAGATATAAGTGTAAGATATAAGTAGGAGGGAAGGGTGAAGTCATTCTGCTTTTGGCTCTACCCTTCGCTACTGCTTCACTGCATTAAGTGACCACAGGTTAGTGCATTAACAACTCCAGGTAGGACCAGCACAATAACTGCTCAACCCAAATAACTGACCAACAAAACTGTGAGCAAATATACTGATTATGGCCTGAAGCCACTAAATTTGGGGATGACTGGTTGGGAAGTCAAGCTAACTGAGCCATCACTTAGCTATGAATGGACAGCATGACTTCCACAGGCTCCAAAGATATGAAATAATAAAAAGTTCATGGCATGCAAATACTGATTACCCATATCTGAGAGAATAGAACTCACTTTCTTTTTTTTAAAGATTTTATTTATTTGACAGAGAGAGACACAGCAAGAAAGGGAACACAAGCAGGGGAAGTACAAGAGGAAGAAGTAAGCTTCCCACTGAGCTGGGAGCCCAATGTGGAACTCGATCCCAGGACCCCAGGATCATGAAGGCACATGCTTAATGACTGAGCCACCCAGGAGCCCCAGTACTCACTTTCAAGAAAAATATCACAAACATCCTGCAACTCATTCAAAATACATTCTCCCTATTTGAAAAACATCAACTACTAATACCACCTGATGCTAACCAGGTGATAGATTTTCTTGTCCTCTAAAAGAGATGAAAAGTTGTTTTCAAAGACTTTTGTCAAAGAAATTTTTATGATTTATTGCTTCAATCTTTTTTAGAAGACAAATAAATATTTAATTCTTACGTGGGCTTAATTCTTTAAGCAGATTTATCGCCTATCCCCCCAATTATAAAGAGTAAATCTTACTTGCCAAAGAATTATGTTTCTAAGATCACCCTTTAAACTTGCAGCTAAAATAATTCACACTCTCCTTCTTTCATGTTTAAAGGGTGCACATTTCTCAGTGTCTTCAAGGAGGTGACACAGCTCATGTTTCTTAAACCCACAATTCTGCTTTCATGAAATCAACAAAGGCCTTCCATGGCTTTATGGGAAGACAAAAGTTTTCATTTCTAGTCACCTAAAGAAAGGATAGCTTGTCCAGACCATAAAGATTCAGAATACCTTGTATCAAGAGTCTTTGAGGTTTGTCAATTCTTTGACAACCTTACTTTTCTTTGCTCCAGAAAATCTGAAGCTCTAATAAACCATTCAAGGGAAATTTCCCACAGAATACAATCTTTAGTAACCGTAAAATCTAGTTAGAATGACAAAAATGTGATTTCTTTTTCTTCCATGTCTAGGATCCTTTATTAGAATTGTAAAGGTTTTCGTTGGCTATTTTTTTCAAGAAAACAACTCATACACTCAGGCTTTTTTTTTTTTTCCTCCTGGGATCATTAACTCTGTTCAGTCATGCTTATTGTCAATGAAGCTAAGGTCTTAATGGATTCTGTCCCTACATGGACCAGTTGGGCTTTCCATAGCCATATTGGACCCCTCCCTCCAGCTTCAGTGTGACCTCTGATCTTAGCCAGATCACCTTCCACCCTGGGAGGACAAGTGACTTTATGGCTATGCCTGTGCAAACATCCTCGCCAGGGGAACAACTCAGTCTCTGTTTACAGGTATAATAAGGCTTGCCTTCACCTGCACAAGATTTAACTACAGCAAGAAGGTCTTAACTTGAATTTGGGTGTCTGTCCATACAGAGCCCATTTACAGTGTTTTAAGGCAAAATGGTGAGCTACTTTAACAAAAAGTACTAACAATATAAGAATTTTTTAAAGATTTTTTTAATGTATTTATTTGACAGACAGAGATCACAAGTAGGCAGAGAGGCAGGCAGAGAGCGAGGAGGAAGCAGGCTTTCCGTGGAGCAGAGAGCCCAATGCGGGGCTCGATCCCAGGACCCTAGGATCATGACCTGAGCCGAAGGCAGAGGATTTAATCCACTGAGCCACCCAGGTGCCCCAAGAAATTTGTTTAAAAGAAGTTGATATATCTCTCTCATACTATTTGTGATGAAAGTACATAAGTCATGGTAAATAAGGCAGCTCTATCTGACCTGTGATCATTTAAGGCTCTGGTTTCCTTTTGTGGTACTGCCCCTTCATCCCTTCATTCATGGATGTCATCTGTTTGGTTCAAGTTAGGTTGCTGTGGGTTGAAGTACAGAGGAAACATATTTGCTTTCTTAGGTCTAGAGGTGGAACCTATCACTTTCATTCACATTTCACAGGGGGAGAACTTAGTCAAATGGCTAAACCTACTCCACAAGGGCTTGGAGAAGGTATAATCATGGACCATGTTCCTAGGAAGAAGGGAAGAACATATTTGATAATCAACCGGCAGTCTTTGCCACAGATGGAAAGTCAAGATTGTGCCTATTTTGCTGTTTCATACTCAAAACAAGGGAGGAAGAGCTGTTGCCAGCACAAGGTCTATGCTAGCATGTCACTGCTCAAGTCAGCACCCATCACCCAGCCTCAGCTACACACTAAAGGAAGGTAGCAGTCCGGGCAAATTCACAAACATGAGAAAGAATAAGAATGAGAAACTTCCTTGTTCATCCCCCCAATATATTGATGCCATGACCCTAGGAGAAGGTACAGATTGTGCTGAGGAGTGCTTGAACCATTCCCTAGCCCCTTTGGCATAGGGACAAAGAGGAAAAAAGAGAGAATTGGTAATGTTGTCAAGAGTTCTTTCTCTGATCTCTCCAGAATGAGGGGCCCTGCATTTTTGCTTTGTACTGGGTCCCACAAATTATGTAGTTGGTCCTACATGGGGGAACTGAGAAAACACTCATAGCTGTGGCTAGCTCCATAACTGATCTTTATATTGGCCCTCCCTCTGTCCCTGTTTTGATTTCCTTACCCCCACTCCTGCTTCCTTAGGTCACATTCCCAAGGAAACAATTTGCACAAAAGCCATTGTAATCAGCATTGAAGCAGAGACCTTTAGGTGATGAATGATCTCTGTAGATATCTAGGGAAAGATCATTGCAGGCAGTGGGAATAATAGTAAGCAAAGACCTTACAGTGAGAACATGCCTGGTGTGTTTGAGACACAGCAAAGAAGTCACTGTAGCTAGAGCGCAGTGAGCAGTCATAGACAAGATTAATAGGAGATGAAGTCAGTGAGGTCATGGATCCCCTCAAGGACTTTGGTTTTTACTGGGAGAAATGAGAAGCTGTTGAGGCATGCAATCACAGAAGTTATATGATTTGACTTCAGTTTTGAAAGCATCGCCCAGCTGCTATGTTAAGAACAGAATGTAAAAAAAAAAAAGAAAGAAAGAAAGAACAGACTGTACAAGACAAGGGTAAGAGCAGGGAGAATATTTACAAGATGATTGAAAGATTCCCAGGGAGACAGAAGATGATGGCTTGGACCAGGGTGGTAGCAGTAGACAGGGTGAGAAGAGGTCAAATCCTGGATGTATTTCAAAGTAGAGCCAAAGGACTTGCTGATAAATTGGATGAAGGCAAAAAGAAAAAGAGGAGTCAAGGCTGTCTACAAGACCCTCAGCCTCAGAAAGAGATGTGGCCTGGAAACAACAGAGAATAGGTCTCTAAGAGAATGAGAGAGCGGATGTAAGAGAGGTGGTTCAGATAGGAAACAGGATAATCTGGAAAACAGACAAGAGAGTGTCCAGGGAAGGGAATAATGGGACCCACAGTTCAGGGTAAATCTCTATCCCCCCCTTTTCTATGCCCATAAAGCAATGACTAATGAGTAAGGTAACTGGCTATATGCAAATTACATATCTGATAAGGTTTTAATGTTTAAAATATATAAAAAAACTCATACACTCAATAGCAAAAAATAGATAACCCAATTTAAAAATGGGCAAAGGACCTGAACAGTTTTCCAAAGGAAATATACAAATAGCCAAAAGGTGCATAAAAAAATGCTCAACATTACTAGTTATCAAGGAAATGCAATTCAAAACCACAATGAGACATCACCTCACACCTGTTGGAATGGTTATTATCAAAAAGACAAGAGGGGCACCTGGCCTAGCTGGCTTAATCAGTTAAGCATATACCTTCAGCTCAGGTTGTGATCCCAGGGTCTTGTGATGGAGCCCCACATCAGGTTCCCTGCTGGGCAGGGAGTCTGCTTCTCCCTCTGCTCCTCCCCCTGCTCATGTATGATCTCTCCCTCTCTCTAATAAATAAATAAAATATTTTTAAAAGACAAGAAATAATGGGGCACCTGGGTGGCTCAGTGGGTTAAAGCCTCTGTCTTTGGCTCAGGTCATGATCCCAGGGTCCTGGGACCAAGCCCTGCATCGGGCTATCTGCTCAGCAGGGAGCCTGCTTCTTCCTCTCTCTCTGCCTGCCTCTCTGTCTACTTGTGATCTCTGTCAAATAAATAAATAAAATCTTTTAAAAAAAAGACAAGAAATAACAAGTGTTGGTGAGGATGTAGAGAAAAGGGAAGCCTCATGCACTGTTGATGAGAATGCAAACTGGTGCAGCCACTCTGGAAAACAGTATGGAAGGTCCTCAAAAGGTTAAAAATAGAACTACCACATAATACAGCAATTTCACCACTGGGTATTTATCCAAAGAAAACAAAAATGCTAATTCAAAAAGATACATGCATCCCTATGTTTATTCCAGCATTGTTCACAATAGCCAAAATGTGGAAACAGCCCAGGTGTCCATCAACGGATGAATGGATAATGAAAATATGGTGTATATATATATGCAATGGAATATTGTTTAACCATAAAAAAGAATGACATCTTGCCATTTATGACAACATGGATGGAGGGCATTATGATAAGTCAGACAGAAAAAAATAAATACTGTATTATCTCATATGTGGAATCTAAAACAACAACAACACAAACAAAAAGCCAAGTCATCAATATAGAGAACAGATCCGTGGTTGCCTGAGATTGGGAATGGGAGAGGTAGGTGAAATGTATGGAAAGGTGTCAAAAAGTACAAATATCCAATAATGTATTAAGTCGAAATTTGGTTTGCTAATATTTAGGGGGGATTTTGCATCTATGTTCAACAATGATATTGGCCTATAATTTTTTTGTGGTGTCTTTGTCTGGCTTTGTATCATTATATATAATAACCAAGATAATGAAGCAACATAAGTATCCATCAATAGATGAATGGACAAAAAAGATGTGGGATATATATATATACACACACAATGAAATATTAGCCATTGGCCAAAAGAATGAAATCTTGCCATTTGTGACAAGATGATGGATGGACCTAGAGGGTATTATGGTCAGTGAAAGAAATCAGACAGAAAAAAAATAAATATTGGCTGATCTTACTTATATGTGGAATTTTAAAAATGAAACAAAGGTACAAAGCAAAATAGAAACTGACTCAAAAATACAGAGAACTAGTGGTTGCCAGAGGGAAGAGGGGATGAAATGGGTGAAGGGGATTAGGAGATACAAGCTTCCAGTTACAAAAGAAGTATGTTATAGGGCTGGAAATCACAGCATAGGGAATATAGTCAGTAATATTGTAATAAGTTTGTATGGTGACAGATGGTAAGTAGACTTAATGGTGAGCATTGTATAATGCATATAAATGTAGAATCACTGTTTTATACACCTGAAACTAATATAATATAAGCCAACTATACTTTAACTTCTAAAAATTATAATAACAAATTTAAAATAAAGTGAGTAAGTCATAAGGATGTAATATACAGCATGGTGACCCTGGTTAATAGAAAAAATTTTTTGTGACTATGTATTGTAATGATTATTAACTGGACTTACAGTGGTACTCATTTTGCACTATACACAAATACCGAATTATTACATTGTATACCTGAAACTAATATAATGTTATGCAAATTATACCTCAGTAAAAAAAAAAACAAAAATAAAAAAGAGGGTAAGGTGTCAGTACCACGGAGGTAACCACTCTGTGTACATTTGGGGTTGACTTTATGCAGAGTCACATTGGTTCTCTGAGGCTCTGGGACATCAGGACAGCTAATAATAGCAGGCCTATGTGAATAAGACAAATCAGCTCTCCTGGAAAGGGCATGGAAGTGAGAAGCATGTGTGTTGGTCTACTGTAATGCACAGATTAGTTGTTCCCAGGGGGCAGCATCTGTTTTTGCCCAGCAATATTGATACTTCTTCACAAACACACACACCCCCAAAAAACTATTGACAAAGCATTGAAGATTACACTGAAGATATTCTAGAGCCATAGAGGAAACATTTTTTTGAAGATTTTATTTATTTATTTGTTAGAGAGAGAGAGAGAGTGAGCACAGGCAGACAGAGTGGCAAGCAGAGGCAGAGAGAGAAGCAGGCTCCCTGCCGAGCAAGGAGCCTGATGTGGGACTCGATCCCAGGACGCTGGGATCATGACCTGAGCCAAAGGCAGCTGCTTAACCAACTGAGCCACCCAGGCGTCCCTAGAGGAAACATTTAAATCATACACTTTGTTGGCCCCCTTTTGATCTGTCTCCCAGTCTCAGTCTCTCTCCAACCATCCCACCAATGCGATATTTTTTTCATCATCCACTTAGAGCTGCCTAGCTTCACTAACCTTTTCAACTCCTGAACCTCTTATTCCTACCCCTAAACCAACTCTAGTTTCTCCAGACTTGTAACTCAGCCCATTTGAGGGGCAGGGAGGAAGGATTTTCTAGTTACCATGATCCACCACCTTGGGTGGATGGTGGATGGGGGAGGGCAGGGAGGGATTATAAAAAATTTCTTTTTTCTTCTGCACTAAGTGCAGAGGATTGTATCAAAATAAACAGTCCCTAGCCTCAAGCAACCAACCAACATGTAAATGGATCATTGTAACTCAGTACCATAAGTGTTATGATAGAAGTAAGAACAAGTACCACAACATCACTAGGGAGGGGTACCTAATCCAGACTGAAGGAGTAGTAGTCAGGAATGCCATTCCAACTTTCCTGAGCACCTACTATATGCCAGACCCTGTACTGCACACCAGTGTATGGAGAGAAATGCTACATGGCCTCTGCCTCCAGGAAAGTCATCACTAGTTGGTCCATTTGCTCTTTGCTGGTACCCTAAGCAGATGTTTAGTCTGACTATTGGGGAACCCCTTTCAGCTTCCTAAGGATGTTCTCCATCTCTAAGCTCAGTTTCCCCATCTGTCCACTGAAGGAATCTGGACAGGGTTTGGTAGAACCAGGATCACAACCTGGGGCTTTTGTTCTCACTACATGGAACTTAGAAAATCTAAGGTTGGAAGTGTTGACTCAAACACTATGTTCTCATTGCTCATTTATCAACCCCAATGTATTGTTAGTAGAAATAGGAGGCTGCAGGCATTGTGCAGGCCTCTAGAGAATTCTAGGGCTGCTTGGCCTATTTATTTTTCCTGCCCCAATCTCCATAGTCATTACTAGGACCAAAAAGTCTTATTTTCATTGCATTTCCTTGGAACCACAGTGACATTCAGTGGCCACTGAAGGTTGAAAAGCAAGTGTCAGGGGAAGCACTTGTCTTTGTGCCGCAGAATGGAGTAAGGTGAGTTTCCCAGCAACTTTCCCATTTAAACTACCCCACAATCTGATCAACCCTTGCTATTGTTTGTGGAAGTTTAGCATAGGCCTAACAGGACTTGGACTTGGCCCAAGACCACTACTAACACAAATAATTTACCCTCAGTCAGTTGCCTTTATAGACAAAAGAACAAACCAAAAGAGTTTACACTGGAATTGTGATTTCTTATTTTTTTTTCCTAGAGAATACTTCCTTAATGCAAAAAAAATTTGGGAATAAAGATCTGAAAGGCACAAACATTTAAATAATCCACAACCTTACCACCCAGAAACAACCCTCATTAATATTTTATTTCCCTCCTGTCTTTCAATGAATAATAAAATATTGTCACTCAATATACATAGATTCAATGCCTGCTTTTTCCACTTAGTGGCATATCATGTGCATATTCCATGTCATTCTTATAGAACATTATTTTTTTTATTTGACAGAGAGAGAGACAGCAAGAGAGGGAACACAAGCAGGGGGAGTGGGAGAGGGAGAAACAGGCTTCCCACAGAACAGGGAACTGGATGCAGGGCTTGATCCTAGGACCCTGGGACCATGACCCCAGCCGAAAGCAGATTCTTAACAACTATGCCACCCAGAAGACCCTGTAAAACATTATTTTTAATGGCCGAATACTATTCCAACATAAGGATGTACTGTGATTCACTTATGGATGTATCATAATTGCCAATTCCATATTGTTAAAGCATTCAGACAGCTTCTAAGTTTTCAACATTGTAAAATTATGTCGTAGGAGTTTCCTTACAAATAACGTATCTGATTATTTCCTTAGGACCAGTTCCTAAGATTGTGACAACTCAGTTAAAGAGCATGCACATGTAATAGTTCTGAAACCTAATGCCAAACTACCCTCCAGAAAGATACCAATTTATTTTCCCAACAGCTGTATCTGAAAGTGTTTATTTCCTCACACCCCAGTCAACACTAGGTATTATCGTTACTTTTATTCTTTGCCATTGACAGGCAAAAGAAAAAAAATGGGGAAAACTGTGAAATGGCCTGGTGTTTTTGTTTCATTTTCATTTTTTATTATCAGTGAATTTGATTGTTTTCATTGGTTGGTTCTATTCCTTCCTTTGTAAATTGCCTGTCCTCCTCTTTTGTCTGGTTTTATTTTTTTCCTATTGGAATGTTTATCTTCTTTATTGATTTGTAAACACTTTATGGGTTAACATTTTGTCATATGTCACAAGTTTTCTCAGCATGTCATTGTCTTTCTATTTCTTTGGCATATAAAAGTTTGATTTTTATACATTCAAGTCTATCCTTTCCTTTATGGTTTCTGACTTTGGTGCCACGTTTTAAAAGGCCTTCCTTTCTCCTAAATTATATTTATATTTTTTCCTCTAGGTCTCTGATTTTGTTATTTATATTTTAACTATTTAATCCATATGGAATTTATTTTGAAGTGTGAGGTCAGACTATAACTTTATTGAATAATGGTGGTACAATCATTAACTAGAAGAAATGACAATTTCTCCTTAACTTTTTTTGCCACCTTCTTAACTGGCCATTAAGCACTGATTTATGATAGTGTCTGTTTCTAGGCTTCTTTTTTTTTCTTTAAGCTTTTTTATTTAAACATATAATGTAACTCCACCACCCTCTCCCAACCTCTCTCCCCCCCACCCCCCTCAGTTTGTTTTATGACATTAAGAGTCTCTTTTGGTTTGTCTCCCTCCCGATCCCATCTTGTTTCATTTTTTCTTTTCCTACCACCTTAACCCCCACCCCCGTTGCATCTCCACTTCCTCATATCAGGGAGATCATGTGATAGTTGTCTTTCTCCAGTTGACTTATTTCGCTAAGCATAATACGCTCTAGTTCCATCCATGTCGTCGCAAATGGTAAGATTTCATTTCTTTTGATGGCTGCATAGTATTCCATCGTATATATATACCACCTCTTCTTTATCCATTCATCTGTTGATGGACATCTAGGTTCTTTCCATAACTTGGCTATTGTGGACATTGCTGCTATAAACATTCGGGTACACGTGCCCCTTTGGATCACTACGTTTGTATCTTTAGGATAAATACCCAGTAGTGCAATTGCTGGGTCATAAGGTAGCTCTATTTTCAATTTTTTGAGGAACCTCCATGCTGTTTTCCAGAGTGGTTGCACCAGCTT